>APFE030269918.1:0-14856 GCA_000404065.3 Pinus taeda
TTGGTTGTTCTTCGATTGAGTGGACTTCATCATGAGAAAATCGATGGAGTTCTTAGGAGGGGGTGCTTTAGCAGAGCCAGACACACTTGTTGCAGCCTGAGATGTAACAATAAATTTCCCAAGTTGGGCAACAAGTTGGCTCATAGAATTGGAAATGACTTGATCACACCATCGGCATGTAGGCCAGGAACATGCTTGGGAGGGTCAACGGAAGGCCTAGGGGCATTAGGCAATACTTCATAAAGTGTACCTGATTGTGAATAAATGAGATCCAGTTTTTGGGCAACTAAAATAACTTGTTCCTCACTAACAACTCAAAACATAGACACATCCTTGGCAATCTGAGGCCAGAGAGATCAAATGAAGCATTTACGTAATATCTCATCAGGTAACTTGGTTCTTACTAACCGCTTGTGATGATGCTACTCATGAATATGATCATAGATTAATGTGGCATTATCTTGGTTGAAATTGGAGAAGAGGTCAGAGTTGATATCATACCGAGTGGGTAACTAGAAGTGTGTCAGGAAATTTTAAGAAAGGCAAGCAAATTCACTGTAGGATGCAGTATCTTACTCGATGTACCACTTTGCAGCATCCCCAGTGAACTTACATTGGAATAAGTGAAGTTTAACCAAATCATCCATCAAATAATTGGATGAACACCATAAATGATAAGTGGTAATATGTGTGGATGGATTCTCCCTAGGATTTCCTTCAAACTTGGGAATATCAGATTGTAATTTTGCGGGCATCGGTGGCCACTGAGGATCATGACGAATGGGGTCATTAGTCAGTTTTGCCAAATCCGATAAATCGAGAGAAGATAAAAAAGGATTTTGAATCTGACTAAATGGGTCATATGTGGGAGAAGCCCCTGACCAACCATATGGTCCCCCCATATAAGGAGTGGAGTGATGCACCTGCAGGTGAAGAAAAGGGTTTTCCTTGACATAGGACTGTTGCGGGCTAGCATGGATGGTAAATGGAGGTTTCCCCCAAGGGTCAGTACTGCCAGAGAGAAAAGGATCCCCAAAATCATGAATTATGATGGGGTTGTACCTAGGGATAGAAGAAGTACCACTATGCGTAGTAGGACATACATAAGGAGGATAACTTGTGTGAGAAATGAAACTAGTAGCAGGGTTACCCCTAGGTAAACTAGCCCCCCCAGTAAAATTATTGGTAGGTGGCACTCCTCCGAAAAGCGAATTGTACCAAGCTTGTGCCATACCAGAAGAAACATTGCCCCTAGGCTAACCAGGGACAACTAGTGATTCCCCCCACATATTACTAGAAGTAACCATGCCTAACTCAGGGGAAGGAATAGTTGGTTGGGAAAACTACAGTGCAAATATTACTAAACCTACAGGCTAACTAGGCTGAGGTGCCATGGTTGACATAGGAGATGGTGTGGGCATGGAAAGGTTCACGAAATTTAGAGGAGTCATAAAAGAAATTGGTGGAATGCCCCAAGAAAAAGTAAGAGGTGTGGACGGAGGTGTTGGTATAGGCACACTAAGAGGTGGCAATGATGTCATGGTAGCTGATACTACTGATGTGGAAGACAAGGGTGTATTCCACCATAGGGTAAAGTATAGACAATGAAACATGAGTATAGGTGGGTGTGGAACCATCAGGATTTAGCCGCAATATCTCTGGTCCTAAAGGCTAAGTCAACGGTGGATTGGGAGGGGTGTTAGAGTCGTCTGGCAAAGTATCGATAGAAATCAAATCACTATTCGAAGGACCAGGCATAGATTCCAAGACAATGTGTTGGTCTAAGTCTTGAGCACTAACGGGAACTCTCTGTGTAGGGGTAATAAGTCCACCTCGTTCAGGAGGGAAGCCATGAATACGACATGACCGCCGATGAATAAATTCATCCAGAGTGATAACTTAAAATTTAAATACAATTATGTTAGTGCAAACACCCTAAGGCAAAAAGTACTGACTCAGACCAAATATCACACACTAGAAATGTCCTAGATGATAACACACAAAAACCAAAATACAAAGAAGTTGGTTGTGGAACAGTTATACTAGCGATCTACTTCTCAACCCTTTTATATGCAAACTTGGTGCAAGTGACCTTATTAACCATGGGGCACCCTGTGAGAGGGCTAAGAGACTATGACGAATATATTTACTAGGTACAGAAAAGATGAACCCAACCCTACACCTATGTATGAGCCCTAAGAAGATAGGCCACTATGGTCACCAAGTACAATAACATGACCTGGGGGGGCAATCAAAGGACAAATCCAAATGCAAGGGTAGAAAAATTAACCCCCAAAAGGAGCTAAGACCAAAACCCCCTTGAGAGTTGCCTCCCAAGTGGTCCCCAAGTGATAATGACACTATTTGTATGCGTGGAGATTTTTCTATATCGCACCACCAGAAACTAAGAGAAATGGGTTGTGTCACCCTGCCTAGCCCAAGTGTGACCTCATGCTTAACCCTCATGAGAAGGCTTCCCATATTGCACTACTACAAATGGATTTAACTCTCTACCACAAGCTAATAAGTTTATTTTCAAGTCTTGGATCAGTTAACTCAAACTCCTATCTCCAAGACCCTAGCCTAAGCTAGTGTTGGTGTACTACCAGTGAAAGTAAAAGACGAATCTAGTTAAATTTATTATCACATTAATTTTAGTGGTTGTTGTTTACACGAGCGGGATGCGGCATGAAACTGACATGGTGTGAATGACTCTTAGTTAGTAAGCCTAATGTAGCTATATGAAATTTTTTATTTTCAATTCGATGAATGCTGACTACAAGAGGGTAAGATCCTTCTAACACTCCAATGCCTATTATGCTGCACCTCTTCACTAGATCTTCTTAAATTAAAATTATCCCAAATTTTGTGAACTAATGACCCAAAACAAACCAATAAGGAAAACCAAAACAAATGAAAAGAAACCAAAGTAAAATAATCCCAAGGAAGAACGCAAAGCACTCCAAAAGCATCACAGCTAAGAAAAACAAAGCCCAATCAAAGAAACACACTGAAAGAAGTCAAATCTAAAGCCAAAAGTGAAAAAGGGAGGGAAATTCCATCAAGCTAGGGTTGTAGTACAATGGCCCAACCAAGGTCAATCGTCTACAAAGGTCACAACTTGAACCTAGAGGCAAAAAAAGCCTAAACAAGATCAAATGAGGGAGCTACAAAAACAATTAAAACACACTCAAGAGAACTTTTTTAGATGACCAATGCACAAATGGCCACAAAAACACCAAACGTGACCAAAATAACCCAAAGAAGAGAAAAAAATTGCTCAACAAGAGACTACAATAATGAATGGAAGTGACAAAGGTCTATTAATAAGATGTGGATTAGGCCTAAGCAGTTGCTGATAATAGCCAATCATATTTGAAAGTGAGACCTAGAGGCGAAAATCAAGCCTCAACCCAAAGAATCCAAAAGAAGCTTCAAAGACAATTTAACGGAATAAAAGCGATGGAAAAATTTGTACATAAAATATCAGACCAGAGACATGCAGTCACTGATCAGTAATAGAAAACCATAAAATCAGACAATCCTATAATTAGATCAACAAATAATAATAGAGCATAAGCCCAATCAAAGACAAAAAACTCGCCTTGATAACAAGTGACTGATCTAAAGGAAACCGACAAACAACAACTTATATGTATCAAACAAAACAGATGAACAGTGGCCCAAACTGAGAAGAAATAGGGGTGGAGAAACTCAGAACTAATTAGGGCCTTTTTAGGGCTTAAAAGTTTGGTCGCTGGCACAAGACTAGATCAAAGCGACTAGGGTCGCTCTTAGAGCATCAGAAAGAGAACGATTATGGATCTCGGTCACATGGATGACTCTCTATGAGAGTAAACAATAGAAAAAATCAAATAAAATTCCATGCCCATGTTGAGAAACAAGAGAAACACACAGGAAATAACCTCGAAAATAACCCAGAAAAGTTGAAACAAACAAAAAACTCAGCAAAGCAAATCGGAGATGAATCAATCAAAGATGGAGGAAAAACAAAAACAAATCAAGTATTCTCTCATTGAAAACACCAGGTCTGTTGCAACTAAATATGCAAGGATCTGTTACTCCATGATCTTGTGTCCAAATCAGATCACCAAACAGAGTAGAATATAATCAATGGAACAATAAGATAATTCCAATCCCAAATGCCCAATCGTGCAACAAATAGTCGAATCTATGTTATGAATATAGGAGATCACACCTAGAATCCTCGCATCTCGGGGAAGGGTTTTGATTTTGATGCAAATCTGTTTCTCCACTCTAGCGATCCAACACATCCACACCAGATCTCTATCTCTGTACGCAGTCACAACTAAACAAAGACAATAAGTGATATTCCTCAGAATATTGTTAGATAAAAAACAATAGATACCAACATATAACACATTGAACACAAGTTCATGTAAGGAGGGAAACATATATTTCCATTAATTATGAAAGGAAATAATACAATGCTAAACTTTCACCTCTAATACTCTTCTCCACAATTCGACAAAGTTTCCCCACTATATTCGAGAAATGAGCATGAATAGTCGTAGACCAATGGAAAAATACCTCACAAGATATAGAAGGATAATCTCAAGATCTGAGTCTCAATCCTAGCTCTCCAAAACTAGCTGGCTCTCTCAGATGGTCCAGTATAAATAGGCAAAAGAGAGGTCTCGAGAGGATGTATCTGAACTCTTAGGACAAAGAGAAGTAATAGAAACTTCTAAGAGATAAGTCTTGGCCAGCTCGAATAGATGATAAATTGAACTGATCTCCTAGGGACTAAGACACTCTAGAAGACATCCCTAGTCATTGGCACTGAAAGGGGAACAAAATTCCCTGGTCACTCTCGTAGAGTGGGCCTGAGAGTCACTGTGAGCTTATAGTCACTCCCATAGGCTTCTGTGTGAGTGACTTCGGGTCAAACTGGAAGAAAAAGAGTCTCGAGTTTGGAAAAAGTCAATTAGACTCAAGTACTGAGGGTCACTAACCTAGAGGGCTAAAATAAGCTGATAACACTCAACTTTGCAGGATCATAAGGCTTGTTTACATATTTGTCAACCATGATTAGGGTTTTACGATTTTCAGCCATGCCGATCTAAATCCTTGCAATATCCACAAAATATCCAAAGAAAACTTCTTTGATTCCAAATGATCCATAAAATGCCATGGATATTCCATTGGATTGTTCATCATAACAAATCTGATAATATTATATTAAAAATATGGGATTCTACATTATTACAATTTTATAAACTTTTAAGATCTGTAGATTTAACTGTAATTAGTACATGCATGTGAATGGAAATTATGAAGAAAAGTAGAGAATGACAAAATAAGCTCACACACACACATAAGACACACGATATGCTCTCTGGGAAACCCACATCAAAGATCACAACTTTGGGGACTCTTATGCAGATGGAGGCATTCACCCATGATGCATACAAAGAGGCATATTCAGGAGATGAGGACTTCAAGGAGGTGTATTGGTAGTTGCAGAGTCAAATTCATGTGCACGATGGCGATAACATGGTGGAATAACATCTCCAGTATGGGTTACTCTATAGGTTGGATATGCTATGTGTTCCTAAAGGTCAGCGATTGCAGCTGATTAGAGGCTCACACCTCCAAGGTTGTAGTGCACTTTGGTGTAGGGAAGGTCATGGCTAACTTGCAGAGGTATGTGTATTGGCCCAAGATGTAAGAGCAAGTAGCTAGGTTCATAAGAGGATGCATACTTTGTTGTACCAACAAGCCTAGCAACAAGAAACATGGTTTATATCATCTCATACCGATACCTACTCATCCTTGGGAAAGAATTTCCATGGACTTTGTGGGAGGTTTACGAACAACCCGGAAGGGAGATGACTACTTGTTTGTGGTAGTTGATAGGTTCAACAACAAAATTACCATTAGTGGGAAAGAAGCAACAAAATTTTTCTTTGGACAGGTCTAGGTGCACTTTGGGATACAAAGGAGCATCATTTCAGATAGGGATACAATATTTATCAGTGAATTTTAGACTACATTGTGGGAGAATATGGACACAAAGTTGAAGATATCGACAACATTCAATCCACAAACAAATGGGAAGACAAAAGTAGTCAACAAGACTTTGGTGCAACTTCTAAGGGGATACAACCAGAAGTTATTCATATAGATCTTTGTGGACCCATGAGAACTTAATCTCAAAGAGGTGAAAGATATTTCGTGCTCTTAATTAGTGATTATACTAGAATAACATGGGTTGTTTTTCTAAAACAAAAGTCTAAAGCTTTTGATAAGTTCAATATATTCAAAGAAATGGTTGAAAATGAGATGGATTTGAAGATTAAATGCTTAAGATCAGATAGAGGACGATAATTCATGTCTAATGAATTCAATGAATTTTGTGAGAAACACGGTATTAAAAGACAATGATCTATAGCTAGAACTCCTCAAAAAAAATGGTGTGGCTAAAAAACTAAATAGCAATGTGCAAGAAATGGCTTGAACAACTCTTGATGAGTCAAAAGTGCCAAATAATTTTTGGGGAGAAGCAGTTCAAACGATAGTCAACATTCTTAATATGGATCATATTCGAGTAAATAACAATAATATTCCCTATGAACTATAGCGTGGTAAACCAAAAAATTTCGAAGTATTTTGAAGTATATGTTATATCAAAAGAAATGAAAACAACTCAGGAAAGTTTGATTCTAGAGAAAATTAAGGAATTTTCCTTGGTTATTCTTCTATGAGTAAATGCTATAAATACTATAAGAAAAGACTTTGTAAAATAGTTGAATGTATTGATGTGATAATAGATGAGGCATCTCTTCATATAGGTAGATAGATGCAACACGACAAATTCAATGATCTAGTAAACTATGAGCCCCAAGAGGATGAACTAGAAGATAAACAAGGAAGTCAAGCACAAGAGGAAGAGGAAGAAGGAGCAAAAACTCCACATTCAAAGAATCCCTCAAAGTATGTTAAGAAATTTCACCTAGAAAACCAAATCCTTGGTAATAAGGAGTTGGGGATTTGGACCAAAAGAAAATGACAAGCATGCTGGGGCATGCCAAATTTGCTTTACTCTCCATGATAGAACCCAAGGATTTATTGAACCCTTTGAAGATAAGCATTGGGTCAATGCTATAGAGGAGGAGTTAGACCAAATTAAGAAAATTCATACATGGGAAATTGTTCCTAGACCAAAAGGTAAGAATGTAATTGGGACTAAGTGGGTTTTCAAGAACAAACTAAATGAATATGGACATGAAGTAAAGAATAAGGCTAGATTAGTATGCAAAGGGTATGCTCAAGGTGTGAATTTTGAATAAACCTTTTCTTATGTAGCTAGAATTGAAGCTATCATAATGTTTTTGGCATTTTCTTGTTTAAGAAAGATAAAATTTTATCAAATGGATGTCAAATCAACCTTCCTGAATGGTGATTTAAAGGAATACGTATATGCTGAACAACTAGAAGGATTTTTGTTTTCAAGAAATTAAAATGATGTTTGTAGATTGAAGAGAGAATTTTCTAGTGTAAAGAAAGCTCCTAGGGCTTGGTACTCAAATTTGACAAATATCTAAAACAACAAGGTTTCAAAATAAGAGCAGCAGACTACAATCTCTATATCAAAATTGATAATGATTTTTTTTTTAAATTATTGCAGTATATATAGATAACATTATCTTTATAAGTGATGATGATCTAATGAGTCAAAAGTTTGTGGAATAAATGTAAAAGAAGTTTGATATGTCCATGCTAGGAGAACTATCATTATTCCTAAGATTGTAAGTGACTCAATTAGACAAAGGCATATTCATCTCTCAAAAAAAGTATCTAAAGGAAATCTTAAAGAAATATGGCATGGAAAATTGTGCATTGGTCAACACTCCTATGGTCACAAGATGCAAGTTCAAAAAAGAAGATTGTCTTTTTCTGCAAATCAAGCTATCTACAAATCAAGGATTGGTAATATGCTTGATTTAACAAAATCAATACTAGACAGCTTGCAAGTTGTTAGTTTGGTTGCAAGGTTCCAATATGCTCCAAAATAGAGTCATGTGTTAGTTGTGAAAATAATCTCCATATATTTGAACGGAGCCTTGGACATTGGCCTATGGTATTCAAGAAGCAAATACTTCACTGTAATAAAATATACAAACACTGACTAGGAGGGTAGTGTGGATGACAAGAAAAACACCAGTGGAGGTGAATTTTACTTAGGAATTTGTCTGGTTTCTTAGGTGAGTAAGAAATCAACTTCTATCTCCCTATCTACAATTAAAGTATAATAATCTGTAGTAGAAACTTGATGTACTCAACTTCTCTGGATGATTTTATTTTTCAAGATATGGAGGTAATCATTATCAACCTATTCCCATTATCTGTGATAACATAAGTGTTATCAATATGTTAAAAACATTTCTCTAAACTCAAAGAACAAACAGATCCCCATCAAATATCACTTTCTTAGAGAACAAGTAGTTGATCAAAATGTCAATTTAGAATACATTTCTTCAAAGGAACAATTTGCATATATCTTTTCCAAATAACTAGGTATAAAATATTTTGAGTATCTTAGAGACCTCCCCTCCTTTTTCTTAGTAAAAGGAGAATTATCCAACTATATTTGACAAGGTGCAATGCAGAAGACAAAGGTGTTGTTCATATACAACAAAATCACAAAGGGAGAAATATTAGAAGCATATAAGAAGAAATGTTTCATGCATAAGGATAGTCTTGGTAGGGGGAGCCTACTTTCAAAAAAATGAGAAGTAAGAAATCAAAGGAAGTAATTGTTTTGATATTAGTATCTCTAAGGGGGAGAATATGCATAAGAGATAGGAGGAGTACTTATGGTCACTAATAAAAGTTACATACAAAAGAAGAATTAGAGATAAGGAGAAAAATAATTTTAGAGGGAGAATCCCTTTTCCATTGATGTCAAATGGGGAGAATTTGCACGCACAAGGAGAATTACAGACATAGAAAAATTAGGGGAGACATTTCGCCCATGGGGGAAATTAGGGGGTTTTTAATTTTGGTTGGGTGAATATTTTACAAAGAGAGGTTTAACTGTGTATCACCCAATATTTATTTAAACAAAATTAGTTTTAAAACCAATAGCCCATGGAAAATCGATAAAGGAAAGTTGAAAATTTCAAATTCACCTTGCAAAATTCAAAGTAGACACCCCCATTTGCCCTATTTTTTTGGTAATGATAATTATCATGATATATTTCATCCTAATTTTATGAGAATACTAATTAGTTAGAGTTATCTCACATTATAGATTTCATTTTCACTCTATCCTTTTTTCTTCATGCCCAAGATTTGTTTAAATGTAGTTATTTATGGTAAATTTAGCCAAGACATCACCCCTTAATTTTATGAGAATATAGATTATTTAGAGTTATTTCCATTATATAATTCATTTTCACTCTATTCTATTTTTTCATGCCGAGATTTTAAATGTAGTTATTTATGAGAAAATTCAACCAAGACATCACCCTAATTTTATGAGAATATAGAGTATTTAGAGTTGTTTCACATTATAGATTTTATTTTCACTCTATTCTATTTTCCATGCCCCATATTTGTTTAAATGTAGTTTTTTATGGTAAAATTTATCTCACTTCATGGAATCTAGGTTTGATAAAGAGAAGTTACATCCCTATTTAAAGGACCATGGCAAAGAAGGTTGAGCCAAAACATACATTAGTTTTTCAATTCTTTGTGGGTTATTCCACATCTAGCAAACACATGACTATTCAACCTTCTAAATTTTAATTTGGTATGCAACCACATCCATGTTCTTTTTCAAATGAAGAATGAATGTGATTATTAAAATTTTACGTTGCAAACAAATATTTTCAGCTAAATTGTTATGATTTTTTACTATTCTAAATTTTTATATAAATAGTAGGAACCACACCATCTTTTTTATATTCAGAAGAAGATGGAGCTGAGACTTGCCCAATCTTTTGAGCTCTATATTGGTGAATGATTCATCTATTTTAACTAGTAACAATATATCAATACATGTGTTGACATAGATATCACCATATATTTTATATCTTCCCCTTCTTGGATACTAACCTAAGATGATCAAATGCCCTATTTTCTTTGTCCTATGAGCTTGAGTTTAGATATAGATTTTTGTTAGTTTTCATATTGACAGATGCAATCTTTTAAAATGGTTATATTTTGAATGTGACATTTAATTTTTGTTTATAATATTATTAATAGATATTTATTCATATCGATTTAGTTTTTTAATATGTACAAAACAAATCGTATTTAATTTTAAAACCCTAAATATCAAGTTGTAGAAAAAAAATTATTTATTCTTAAGAGTGTATGTTTCTTCTTCGAACTAAGCCACAATGTCCTTGAGTTTATGAGAATTTTCAAGAAGTAAACTACATCATATCTATTATCTTAACTATTGTGAGGGTAAAATAAGAAAATAATATCAAAGCGAGGAAATGATAAAAAACTTAAAGCTAAATAATCCATGAACAACATTTAAAACTAAAAATCACTGATAACAACTCTTGGAAATGACAAAACCTCACTCTTGGCAATGAAAAAACCTCATAATTATGTTTCCAAATGACACTTTCAATGCAAGGGCTCCCTTTGGTATAATTAATATTTTCACACTATTCAAATTTTATCTCCATTTCAGATTTCACCATTGGCCCTCTGCAAATAAGATAATCATAATGGCACTCATTAAATATTACATTAATATCTTGAAATAAATATAATATATATATTTATATATATATTATATATTATATATATAATATTATATATATAATTATATATATAAATATATATATATATATATATAAATATATTATATATATATATATTATATATATGATATATATATATATATATATATATAAAATATATATATATAATAATATATTTTTATTTTTTTTTATTTTATTTTATTTTTAAATAAATATATATATATTCTATTTATTTTACTTTATTTAAATCTACAAGACAGGTATAGGTTGCTGCACCTAAACTGGTAGATAATTCAAACGATTTTCTCTATTCATTAGCATTTATTGAACTAGATAACCAAATCCTTGCCTTCAATACCAAAACCTTGGCCAAACCAACAAAACTTAACAAAATTTATAATTTTCTTTAATAATAGTAGAATTGGAAATATTGTTTTAAATTGTACTATTTTCCATGTATAATGTGTTTTCCTGGTATGTGCATTAACATTGTCTGTGTGGATATTTTTTTCCCGTCTATCTAGATGCTATAGATTATCCACACTTCATAGATAATGTGAGTGATATTCAATATATGACCATTCTTCTCATCATGTGGAATAACCAGTGCTTCGCAACTGAAATTTTCTTCCCACCACATGGAGTAACCATCATGTGCCTTGAATGTTACTTATGCGCCACCAGATGTTCTTTTTTACCATCTAGTACAATAACTCTCTCAAAGATGATGAAATTTCTTTCTTTCTTTCTTTCTTTCTATGATATGGTTGATTTGCTTTCATTGTTTCAATAAACTTAGTAAATTAAAACCTAACACGATTTAAGTTACAAATTTTGAAACATATAGGGATTGCTATTTTGCAACCCTAAACAAAAATGGCTTTTAATGATCACATTTTAAATTAATTAAAATTTATTATTAATATAAATATAAAAAAATTATATTTATTAATATAATATTATATTTAAATGAATTAATTCAAACAAGAGTAATTAAATAGAATACAAAAATAAAATCAGATACATTAATTAAAATAAATAATCAAATATTTTTTTAGTATTAAATATCTTTTAATTTTTTTTATAGTAAATAGTTTTTATATGTTAACTGATATTTGCTTAAAAATATCATAATAAAATATATTGTTACCTATTTATGTTAATGCAATCCGATCAGATGAATCCCTATAATATAATATATATATATATATAATTATATTATATATATATATATATATATATTTAAAATTACGAATGTATTGTTTAGGAGTTTCTAGTTTATAAGATATGTGATTTTAATATAATGGCAACAATGAATAATATAGTCGATATGGATTTCATGTAATAAAAAATACTTAATGTATTTTATTATGGAATAGATTTACACTAATAATGCATGTACGAATAATATTGTTAACGATATAGAATTTATAATATCTATTTGTTAGTGATGTAGTTGTGATTATAAAATTTGTTACTATGCTATGTATATGAAATATTATATAATTACCATATGTTCATATAACTAATGTAACCATATAAATTAAATGACTAGTAAAAAGTAATAGGACTCAAGGGACTTTATTAAGGAGACTTTAATTCTCTTGGAACTTCATAGTAGATGGATATATGATAGTACATATAAGTGAAGACTTGTGATAATATAAAAATTACTTACATAAAAATTTCAAGTTGTTAGGTATTAAGTTATTGTTGGATGTTGTTTAGATAATCACTCAGTTAATTCATCTCTAAAAATAATACGTTTGATCCTTGAGGTGTAGATGAGTTTGTGAGAGAGTACACTATTAAGGCAATATTTGTGACATCATTGGTTCAAGCCTTAAATATCCACGAGCACCATATGAAGGAGGTTTCCATGGTCACTACAAGCAAGGTGGTTCAGTCGATTTTCATGAATTATGTGAAGAAATTGACAACTAGAATGGAGCAACATTCACAAGAAAAGGACACCTTGAGTTGAGAAGGAAATGCCCATTCTAGAGGGGTAGGTAAGACTATGTATGTATATTAATTTGACTTATTCCAGATCCATGGTTGGATATATAAAGATCAATTTTATAATGAAAGTATGTGGATAATAAAATTTCCATTAAGAGCAACGTATGAGGGGAATTTGTATTGGATAAACACCTTCTCATTTTAGACAAGTCAGGAGGAAGTTAAAGATAATTTTGGAGGTGTGTCCAAATCAAATAGAAAAAACAAGACACAATATAGTTCAAGCGAAATCAAGATTATTGTAATTAAGTTGTAATTGGAAAAGGAATCATAAAAATTTCACATCATAAAGTTGAAATGGGCAAAGTAATGACATCCTTGTGTAAGGAACTGCATTTTTCTTTAAGCCCAATACAAGTGGAGATGGAGAGTAAGTGTCAATGTAAACTCATCATCATGCTTTATTGTCCAACAAGGTGACCTTTGACACATTAACATAATACTTTTTTCTTCTATAGTCTCACTCATAAATGAGGAGGAAAGTAAGGACACTTTCAAACTAAATGGGGACGAAATTATATGATGTATGAAGATATACAAAGGAAAGCACTTCTAGTGATGCACCATAATACTATATCCTAGCCACTCTTGTAATTCTTGAAGTGCGTGGATGTACTTATTTTTTATTTTTTTATATTAGTCTACTATAATACATTAGTTATTTATATATCTTTAATTTCTTTTAATCTCAAGCTACATGCATGCATATATTAAAGGAATCTGTGGACACATTGAGAACTTATAAAAGCCCATTAGGTATGATAAATAAATACAATTAACTTTTCTTTATGGTATTCTTCATATTTTCTATTTATTTCTCATGTTTCTATGTCAATATCACATTTAAATAGTTTTACAATGTGCTTACCTTCTCGACTCTAGTATTTTAGCTAAAACATGTTTGAATTTTCATCACATTGATTTAGATCTAGAGAGTAAAATAGGTCCTATGGATAGAATCTTTGCATTAGGACTCAAATACTAGTACAATTCCATAGTTTGACATTTCAAGGAAGGTTATCATTACCTAAGCCATGCTTGAAGGTCAAGTGTTACACTAAATTCTTGCTTGATACACCACATGTTCCCCTATCTTATCTTTGTGCTTCACTTTCCAGATCTATTGATTGTTGAGAACAACTGGAGAAAACCCTTGTCTTTATATGGGTATAAATTCATGGCATAACTAATCAAGCTACACGTCCCTAGGAAATGGAATTTACTTAATTAGTTTAATTAGGAAATTCCTGGTAGCATGACACTATCTCTTTAATGTTGGTCCTTTATAATATCATCAAAATGTAAAAAAACCATATATAAGCATTAACTTCACACATTCATATCAAAATCAAGTATTACATCATTAGGTTATTTGGTTTCTATTAATAATATTAATATTAAGGCTTACTAATAAGGTTTAATACAATTTATTAATAAATTTTAATAATAAGGTTTAAAAATATATACAAAAAATAAAATAAAAAATATAATATATAATAATAAAAGTAATAATCTACTAAAGCTCTAAATAAGAATAAATAAATAAATCAAGAAACCTATCAAAAAGAAGCAAATAAAAGAAGAAAGCTAAAAATCAAAATAAAAGTAAAGAAATAAAACAAGAAAGCTAAAAAATCAAGATTAATAATTTATAGTCAAACATTTATCTCACATAATAAAACATAATAACTTTCAATATATACATTAATCATGTCATCATGGTTGACAGAAATCAAACCTAATCAACATGGACATCATGCTCAACCATGATTATCCATAGACACCATAGGCATTAAGTTTATTAATAACCAGCATAGATCCATCTTAAAAACGGATCTAACATGAGCGAGAGGGATCCAGTGTCTTCATGTGCAATTTTTTTTATGAATTGACATTATTTAAATAATTTTGTATAGTTTATTATTAATTTTGTTTTTTAATTTTTTTAATTTTTTTATTTGGGGAGACATTTCAACTTTGATGATGGATGGGCAGTGTTACACATCATACTGGGTTGTAGAATGAGCCTCTTAGCTCAATAAGGTTTAATAAGATTTATTAATAA
>APFE030269918.1:15421-26489 GCA_000404065.3 Pinus taeda
ATTATTAATATATTTTTTTCAATATTTAATTTTTAATCTAACTTTAATAACTTTTCCCAACCATGCAACTACATTCACCAAGAGTTTGAACAACAACATGTGGCTTAATGGAAGTTTCCATTATTTGTAATTGAAAATTTGCTTCCTTAATTTATCTCTTGAATGCTTCTAGATCTCTTTTGATGTTTAATTGAACTTTTCATTGTTACGTTATTGGTTTCATCTATTTTTTATTGATTCAAGGGTTTGGGTTAAAGTTGAAGACCTTAAATTTTGAATGAAGACGTCCTTTGTTTATTTTTTTGTCATGTTTATTTAAGAAAAATATGATATTATAATTAATATATGACCTTAACTCTTCTATAGGCATTCAATGTGTTTATCCAAAGCCAAAGAATTAGAGAAGTATCTAGCTATTAGAGAAGCAATGTGTAAGAAACCAAAATAATTTGATGTAAAGGTTCATGATTTTAATATAGTTATTCATAGACATTATTTTCATGTGAAGCCTCTAGAATGTGAATTACATAGAATATGATTGAGCTTTTTGAATGTATCAAGATCCTATTTGAGAAAAAGAACCTTTGCAGTTCAACATTGTACGCTTTTGGGAGTACCTCTCCAACTAGTTGCCCCTTTGGTGGTAATAAGACATTTGTGATAAAAAAAAAATTGATAAAATCATACAAAGATATTTGCAAGAGTTTATAATAGTAAACTTCACAAAAATAACCCATGATGTTTCTTTTCTCAAACATGGAAAATGAGCATATTATAGTTTAGATAATTATTTTTATTCTTTTTATATATGATTGCATAGATTATGAAGTATTATCAAGACTTTATAGTGCTTTATAATTTAGTAAAAAAATCACACACACACACACATATTTATATATTTATTTATTTATTTCGCTGAAAGATTCACCAAAAAATTGTACATGCATATTATATTATTGATAAAATAGCTTATACATTTTCCCATGTACTATGGGGATTCACCTATTTATTATACATATAAATATTGGGGGGTCTCTTAAAATTATCCCTGATTGTAGATAGGGGGAGTTCTATAATATTATTGCAAAATTGACTAAGGGTCACTATCGATGACAAAAGGGGAGATTGTTGGAAATATTGTTGTTATTGATGTCAAAGATATGGGGAGCATACTTACGTCTAATATAAATATTGGAAAATGAAGATTGTTGGAAATTTTGTTTTGTATTTTTGATGCCACATTTGGATACCCTATCTTTGAATGCATTTTCACTCCAATTACCTAGATCGAATGGGAGCATAATATATATGGTTGGAAATTTTATTCTGACACCTTTCCAATTATGTATGACACTCCCTCTAACTCCATAAGAATGAGGATATTTGAAATATTGATTTAGGATGAACCATCTAAAGTACAAGTAGGATCACCCAACTAGTTTTACAAGTTAGCCCCATAAGTGAATGTACAAAAACTACAAATAAAGGGCATATGACTTCATTTTAACAAGAATTCGTTGAAGAAGAGATCTGAGGTTGCAAGAGGAGTTGAGGAATAACTTTTGGGGTGATTCTTGGAGTCTATAAGTGGAAGGAAAATTGTGATTTATGGAGTGAACAAGCCATCTTGGAAATTTCGCTATATCTTTTTGTTTGGTATGTTTCAGTATGTGAAACTTGGATAATTTTTCTAGAAGATCATCATGTACCTATGGCTCAAATTACAAACCTTGTTTCGCTGCAATTTATAATATATGCTCTAAGGAATTTAGGTTTCTTGAATTCTCCTCAAATTTTCTTCAAACATGGTAGCTTAGTATTTTTTCTATATCTTTCTTTCTATGATGTTTCAGAATATGAAATTTAGACGTGACAATGGAGAGATCTCAAGGTACCCATACTAAGAATTTCATAACTATATTTGCAAAATTAGATTCATGGAATGTTGTACAAATTCATTCTTGGGAAGAAGCTAAAAGTAACAAGTTTTAGGAGAAGTAGACTTGGTGAAGGAAGAAGTAGCATGTAGACCTAGTGAAGGCAAAAGTAACTTACAGAGACAGTGAAGATAGAATCAACAATTAGACTTGGTGAAATCATAAGCAACTAACAAACATTATGAAGAAGAAGAAAGTAGGTTGGTGCCTTTGAATATTTGTAGTAGTGGGGATTTGTATCACAAGTAGTTTAGTTACTACAAAGTAGTAGAGGGGTTTGGTGTTTCCTATATATTGGTTCCTACAAAGAAACAAAGGGGATCAATGTCTCCTATGGGTTAGTTCCTACAAAGTAACAAAGGGGATTGGTGTCCCCCATAAGTTGATGCCTACAAAGTAGCATAAGGGATTGTTGTAATAGTAGGTTGGTGCCTACAAGATCTTTCATATAAAGAAGTTTTGAGATTTTCTGCCATTAGGGTTTCTACATATATCTTGTGTTACCTATTCAATTTATGAGATTAATGTTTCATGATGTTTGAATGGCTTTAAATAAATAGAAATTGTCACTATACTAATTTGTCCCCCCTCTCAGTATAATTGTGAATTACAATGATCTTAGTTGTCATGATCATAATCTCATGAATGGATATATCATGGGAGGGGAATGGAGATTGGATTCCCCTTTTTTATCCTTAGTAATACTTCTTAAATTCGGGGTCCAATGTTAGCCAAGAAATTGACATCTCCATTATGATCCCACAAGACTTTCTAATATAAAATGGTCTCAAACTATTGAGCCACAATCAAAATTTGTTCAATCAAACATTGCAAGTAATAAATTAAGTGTAGAATTTAAAAGGAACCTAATGACAATGGAGGAGTGTCCAATAGTCTTTGGCTATCAAACTCCACAATCATTTAGTCTAAGAAATCCCTGGAACATTCTCAATAGCATAGATTCATTGCTTATGGAAGTACTTAAACCCTAGAAAAAGCAACTTTTTGTGTTTCCTCCAAGATAAAAAAGGATTTTGTAACATACCTCCAGCTCACAGATTTTTTTTCTTCATTTCCTACTATATTTTTTATTCAGTAATAGTAGTGTAATTACATCCTATCGTTCAGTTCATTCCCCAGTGGTTATTGCAATGTATCTAACAACTACTCGACATCCATTTACATATAAGGCTGTAAAATTAGGATTAATGTTATTATCACTTAACCAGAAGTGGTCCTCTTAAATTTGTTTATTTTTTTAAAGGTTTCTTCAATAGTATTCTTTTACCTCCTAACACAAATCATGATACAACCTCTCACTTGCATCATATCCCATTTGGTACAGTTTTACCAATTCTTATAGTTTTAAGGTTTCCCCTATAACTACGACTCATAATTCCACAAAAATTTACATATCTCATTAACTCGTGAATTTCATATTATATAAACAATTTTAATTCTAATCCTTATATTTATTTGATTATCTATTTCAAACCTCTATTTCCTAGGACCTTTCAAAACCCTTATGTTATTGCCCTATAGAGGACATGTTTCGAATGGTTGGCCCACTACTGTACACCTAGAACAACTAGCCATAGGAAACGTGATCTTGCTCCATGTGAGGTCACGTGACTCGTTCAACTTGGCTCTGTTTGAAATTTGAGATCTTTTTAATCGCAATTGTATATAATGCGACTTTTTGAAAGCTTTTCCAGTGGGTTTTTCCGGTTAAAATCTGGCAGCAATTTATTGGAATCGCAAGTTTGATAGCTAGTTTCTGCACAATCAAAGCGTCCCAGGGGTTTTTCAGGGTGCTGAATCCAAATATGCAGTTAAAAAACCATTTTAACTGCAAAAATTCAAGATTTAACCTCAATTTCTTCCGTCGGATTCCGTCACCAGAATCTCCAAAAAGTCGCATTATAAACAACTCCTTTTTTATCAAATTAGAGGGAGGAGATCAGTTAGGGTTACTCCAAATCCTTCTACCTTAGTCTAGCTTGATTCATGCAAGTTCATTTCACATTTCTGGTTCTATCAGAGCGTTGCTCTATATTTTGGTGAAGTGCCATATCTTAGACTCAGTATGACATTCTGGCCACCAATTCGCCTAATTTTTCATTACCAGTGAACGTCTGTACTCTTGGCTTTAGTTTCGATCTCTTACGATTCCTCAGGTACTTTTTATTTACATTTCCTTTTACATTTTGCTCATTTTTGTTTTCAGATATTACCAATATGAAAGCTTACATGTTTCCCTTATGACTTTCAATTTCTCTCAAAATGGAATCGCGAGGTCACTCCTGGAAAGGGAATAGCATCCACTAAGTTGCTAGGCTTTCAATTACTTTTTAGAGGTAGGGTTTTCAATGAGGCCCACTATATATTTGTTAATGGGTTTGGAAATATATATATATATATATATATATATATATATATTATATTATATATATATAATATATAATATAATATTACAATTTATGGTCACCTCATCACCGATATTTTTCACATCGTACCGATTTACAAATGGAGGAAGCATCTATATTTCTACGCCTCAAACCAGTTGTTAGAGAGGTAAAAACATGTTTTAATCCCTTCTCTATCGTAACCTATCTCGATTTTATATTGGATTTTCTTCCCTGTTTTCAATCTACAGTGGTCATCATGGAAACCCTTTGGGAATTATGAGCATTGTAGGGATTTTTGGGTTTTCCCTTTTGGTAGGTTTTAATTCCGAGTCAAGGGTTTCCAAGAGTCATTCACGATTGAAAAGATTTTAGGTAATTACTTGAAATGTTATTATAAAATTTACCAGTGCTATTTTATTTTTCAGGGTTGTATCGAAACCCTAGCCTTTATCTTATGTTGTATTTCCATATTATAATACAATGTGTTATTTACTACTCTTTATTTTTTAGCCTAACTTTTTTTTTGTAGTTACGAGGTGCACAACTGGGAGCAGGGGTTCAATAGAGTTGTACATAGGTATAATTTGCTCGATATCCATTTTATCCATTTTTTTGGGTTTATTATATTTATAGTATGGAGGGTCAGGATCTAACCGTGGCCTTTAAATTGCTTATGTCAGGTAT
The DNA here is from genome assembly GCA_000404065.3 of Pinus taeda. Lineage (NCBI taxonomy): Eukaryota > Viridiplantae > Streptophyta > Pinopsida > Pinales > Pinaceae > Pinus > Pinus taeda. Next base: position 20,451 of record APFE030269918.1, read on the forward strand.
GATATTCGATAAAGGCTCATTAATTTGCACCAATGATTTTTCCATTTTTTTTCTTCTGGTTTCAAGCAGCCTCTGATAGCTTGCCTCAACACTTCCATAAATCGACACTTTGAATGGTTTTCCTACTTCTGTGATCCTCATGGTGTGTAAATTCAATTGCAAATGATTTCTTCTATAATTGATGTTTGTTGACCCTTACAGGGGGATATACCATCTCTTGTGTATTACTCCCATGCTTGTTGTAGCAATCCTTGACATATTTCTTGGTTGATTATTGTTTATTTAATTATATTTGTAACAGTCTAATTTAGATTTTATTCCACACAAGGAATTATAACTCTACTAGAGCATGTACTGCAATTTTATTTGTATGGAATATAGATTATTCTAAAGAAAAAAAAAAAGACTTATTACCTATCCATGTCCTTATGGACTAGAATTTTCCTTGTTGTAACTCTAACGGAATATAAATAATTTTTTATGTTACCCAATTTTGCAAAAGGAAAATATTACTCGAGTTGTAGTTTAATAGTTGATTCTCTAACTGTCTATCTTTATAGATGATTTAGTTCTGCTATAATTATCAAGTACACATAGCATGAGTACTTTGTTATTTTAATTATGAAATAGAATGCCTTCATTTATCTTTCCTGACTTATGGAGAAAGTAAAATTTGTCATTGTCTAATGTTTTTATGTTTTAGTCAGTAACCACTTCACAATACCATTTACATAAGGCCTATAAAAAAAAGCATCCTATTCCCTACTAAACTCAATTAGAACTACAAACATAAATGTTTGTTCGATTACATTATATGAATATTATAAATATCATGTGTCTTCTTCTCATCAAAAATTCCACTAGCAACCTATTTTCTTTACCTAGGATTTAGATGCAATCAGATAAATTTCAAGCCAGTCAACTATATAATGTAACCACACAATTACATTCCTACATGTTATGGTATAATCTTTTGAGTTAATTACTATGTCAATGAAATTATACATAGCCTATGGTGGCAGCTAAAGGATTTCATTTATTCCATTGTATTATGGTTTGATCACCGAATTTTCCAATGATAGTGAAAGAGACAATTCTATGACAAGTTAATAATTTTTGTGAGCCTGCCTTTGTATCCTTAGCTAGTTAAATATTCTTCTTACGAGATCATACATCTCTATTCATTCCTTTATCTCTAGTGGAATAATTTTAACTACTACATGTCCACATAGTGCAAAGCCTTAAATAAATTATCTTTTATACATCCAACGTTAGCCTCTTCTATAATTCATATCTCATTTCTAAATCTCTACTCCATTCATGATTTCATATCAAATAATTCCAACCCCATCATCATTTGATCGTTAAGAATTTGTCTAATATGCACGTGTGACTTATTAAATGTAAAAAAATCTTTTCTCAATACCACAGTTTCAAGTCATGTTGATTAGCAATTTATTTTTTAAAATCCTATCTTACATTCATGCATATAAAAGATTATACACAATTCACAATATTATATAGAGAATAGATAAATCATGCATACCCAACTCCACTATATACCAGTGAAATACATATATGCATTAATTCCTATTCTTCTATCAAAACTTAGTCATTAATAAATCAAGATCCACGTTAATAAATAACAGATTTTCATCTAACCATAATGGTTGCATGGGGTACATTCAGGAAATTCTGGAACACACCATACAACCATTAAATATCTCAAATAGTCCCCCCCCCCCCCCCAAGCCAAGACCTTCATGTCTTCTGAAATCCAACAACCTTTTGATTCTTAGGTGGTTCGTTTTATATATTTCTTCCCAGTGGATTTTAACAATGTCTTGCTTTAAGGTCTACTAGCCTTCTTCCTAGGCCTTTTTGTTTTAGTTTTTTCTTTTGAAAAATAGTATTTTTCTTTTTCTTTAAAGCACACCTTTCTCTCCTATAGTGTTTTATTCCACCCCACTTACTATTTATATCCAACTAAGTGATTTACATAATATTTCTCTCTCGTTATGTTAATTTAATTTCTTTTAATTATTTTCTCCTAGGGATTTTTAGTAAACTTTTAGGGAAGGTCCACCATGTGGACTTAACCACCAACAAATTTTCATAATCTAGACAAGTCTATCGTGAATATATCCATGAAACTTATTTATTACTTCAATAATAATAATAATATTTGCATCATCCCATTATGACTTCCATAGCCATTAAATCTAATAATGATTCAAAATTCTAAAAATATGAAATGTCTAGAAAAACAAGACAAGGATGTTATATTCCCAACCACCCCGCCACCGCCCCCCCACCCACCCCCCTCCCCCCCCTCCCTTCAAGTAAACAACTTGCTCGGTTGTTTCCTCAATTCTGTATTTTTCTAAAGATAAAGAGGAAATGCCTCTTGCATTTTTTTTTTTCATTTCTAAAATAGTTTCTTTTGTGCTAAAGTGCTTCCAGTGCATTTTTGTTTTGAGTGATGGCATGATTCCAAAGTAAATTCTACTTTTTTTGTTTATTTAGTGTTGTTTTATTAGCATGTTTTTGTACATGTTGAACATCCACCTTCTATTTTCATGTATGCACTTTGAAAAGGTCATCAACCTATACTCAACAAGGTTATTCACATGCACCCAACAATGTCAACAATATCAGTATAACATCTCAACAATAACAATGATGTCCTATATTGCACCCTTAACTACTAGTTGTGCCAAGTAATATGGATTCCATTCAATATTTTTGTTGCAATACTTGCAGACATGTAATTTCCAATTTATTTTCATGTCATTTACTCAATGGAAATATGATTAGATTCTTAGTCACTTAGTTTGCTACTTCTTATTGTCCACAACTAGTGACCTATTATATCATGTATCGTTCTATGATATTCTATTGACATTTATCATACTAAAATGTAGGACAACCTACTATCTCTACCATTTCCAAGGTTGTTATATTCTTTGTCAATTCCACCCCTAAGTGGACTTAGTCAAGTTCATCTGGGTTATTCTTTCACTTGTTTCATATCAGTTCAGAAATACAAACACTAAACCACAAAATCATGAGGGAACATAAATACAAAATTCATGAGACCCACATAGGTAATTAAGGCATCACTTGACATACTCGAGTTTCATGGTAGAAACAACAAATGTAGCTTGACACACTCACAACATTCCTTTTTGCACTCCTTTTACTCACTCTTTTTTATTTTCGTAGTTTATTTTGTATTGCAAGTTATTAATGAAAGTTTTGGTGTTTTTTCTTTCGTATATAACCATGGGCCTGTTCCCCTTTGAATTTCTATACACAACAACTACTTCAACACTCCTTTTATTAATCAGAACATCTCACATTAATATCTATGTTAAAATCCTTTCTCTGTACTTATGGTTATACCATTCAGTCATAACATTTGCATTATGACTAAGCTATCCCCTACCAATTTTATTTTCACATTTCCACCACCCAAATTATGGATGTTTTGTTGGGATCTCAAACATGATCTTATTCAAAAAAAAATCTTGGCAACCCACCTAAATTTGCTTCAAAAGCATCATACATAATAACATCTGTCAAGACCAAAGAAATGGAAAAGGAAGACTCATTTAGGTCGATCACGAATCCAATAACTGTTGCAATTGTAGTAACAAATGAAAAATGAGGTGAGGCATTCCACTTGTTTATCTTACTCCAAGAAATTTAATCAACATTTCCAGTTATCGAGTTGCATCACTCCAATCCTAAAAAAAAATCTAGTTTGCGAAGTTTCTACCGAAATAACAACACTAATTTCTAATGCCCTACAATTTGAGACCATCTTATCTTTAGGATTAATGCCAAGTTAAATATTCCTTTTCCCTTTTTAGGTCTTTCAAAATTATGCTTTATGAATTTCATATTTCCACTTTTGATTTTACCCTTAATTAATTTTATTGTTATCCATTTCTATGTAAAGCCAATGATTTTTGCATCTTTTTTGCATTTATCCATGAGTGCCTTCTTGTATTTCCAATTTATGGGGCAATAAAATTTCATCGTTACTATTATTTTCAACTTAATAGTCTCCAATTGTTCTACATACTTCGTTATTTTCGTGATTAATTCAGCCACAATTTATAGTGATTTTGTATGTCGTCCCACATACACATCACGTATTTAGTAGGTCCATCACATATGTGACTGTTCACATACTCCTAAGGTATCCTTTTGTCATCCAATTCTCTTGGTTACAATTTATTTATTGTATTTTTTTCATATTCATATTTACAAGAATGCTAACATAATTCCTTTATCACGTAGGTTTTAATCTCAAACTTCCATTTTATTATTATTATTATTATTATTATTCAATATAGCACAACAAAGTTTCATTAGTCCATGGGTTGTCTTTCCAAGATGAAAATATTGAATATAATTATGTACAACGCATAAGGATCCTTATCAAATACACGTGTTCTATCTTGTATATAGTAATGAATTTCCACAACAACCTATGTTGACAAAATCAAGCCCCAAAATATCACGTGAAATAAGTGAAACTAAAAAGCTAAGATAGGCTAGTACATCATATGCAAACTATTAAATATCCACAAAGTCCTTTCACTTCCAATCATAATCAAAATTCAATCATAATCATAATCCTAAGTGTACCCCTATTATCCCAATTATTTTCTCAAGGGTCATTAGTCTACAAATAAAGTTTTTTTTTTGTTTTTTCTTCATTACACCAACTTTATGTAGTCTCTAGTCCGCATATAGGCATAGACTATGAATTCAATGTGATGGTTTAATAGAATAATTATATGACCTTAGGATTTGTACTCCTAAATTTCTATCTCCTTGATTACAATAATTTTTTCTACAATTTAATACTAGAGTTATTTGTTACATAATGCATAGCAACAAATAAATGGAAACACCGAATGACACCTACCTCATAAACTTGAGTCACCTTTTCCCATTGAATAAGGATATCCTCACTAACAAACACCTAACTCAAGTAGGGCCACAACTTTACCATAATTGGATTTTGTTTTTTTTTCTAAGGCATACACTGGTCTTGAGAACACATAGAGAGGTGAACTTTCCCATATTGATTATTTCCTTCTACATTTAGTTATGAATCATATATGCTTTTTCAAGACCTATGTTTTTTAATTAACACCTAATCATCATATTTCAACATAAAGACCTCTTACTTCAAAAGATTTATTCAATGCCTGAGATTCATCATATCACATTTTGTTTCCTACCTATTTGCAAGTTCTTCCTTAATTGTGTCGTTTTATTCTAATCTTATTATCATCATATGAGGATGAAATTTCTTACCTTCTTGTTCTTCCTACAGAAATACATAGTTGAAATACATTTGTACGACAATAGTATTGTTATAACTATTGTGAGAGGGTTCATTGTTCCTTCAATCGAGTGTTCCTTTTTTTTTCTCTTATCCACTTACTTATTTCCTAACAAAGGATTGAGTCGCTAGGGGTGTGCCTTCCCCTTCCAACTCCACCTAAAACTATCCTCCTTCAAAAGGAGGCCGTTATGCACTTTCCTTGTCGCTTGTTTTAGTACTTTATCACACAAAATGTCACATTAGTTTACACATCCCATAATAATTTCTGCAAGTTCCTTTCTCATTGTGGTTTTCCCTTAGGCCTGGTTTTTGAACCTACAACTATGATACCATCTGTAACATACCTCCAGTTCACACATTTTTTTTTCATTTCCTACTATTACTGAATAACAATTATAGCAGCACTTTTTTTTTTGTGAATTGGAGGTTTGTTACTCATTACCTCAAATCTACCACTCCTTACAATTTGAATATTAGTTATATTCATGGGAGTCAGTTAATAAATGAGCAAGATCAAGCTTTCTAGTGAGTTTTCTTTTTCTTTGAGGCAACAATGTACCTTGATCTATTCATTTTTTCAAAATTTTGACAAACTTAGTTGTCTTAAAATGGGCTAAAGCCCCTAAAATTAGAGATCCCAAGTCAAAGTTCCTATTAAATAGGTAAAACTA
>APFE030269918.1:29551-96422 GCA_000404065.3 Pinus taeda
TAAATATATTAATTATTAGAATGATTCATTATTAAGTATTAGAATGATTTATCAAATTATTTATTTTTATAAATTATTTATTTAATTAAATGGTAAATGTATTAAAAATTATTAAACGTTGAGAAATAATTTAAATAAATTTTAGTTATTAAAATTAGTTGGTTGGTTTTTTTTTGTTTTTTTAATGTCCTTAAGTCAGGGACTAGTTTTTGGTTTAAAATATTATGATCTAGCGGTATTTAAGCTATCAAAATTACCTAGAGATTACATCCAACCCAAGTCACACCAACCCTTAACATGGCTAGATTTTAAGCATCTCATTATTGATGTATTTTCAATTCAAGAAAAAGAGTAAACCTCCTAGGGCTTGTTTTCATGTTCCTTTTGCATTTTTATAGAGGTGGTGTTCATCTTTTTAGTCATTCGGATATTTAAAATAACTCAAAGCATAGAAATATGATCATTCAACATTTTCACTTGTGATTGGACAAGGTGTTTCAAAAGGAAAATAAAATAACAATGTCACAAAAAAATATAATCCGGCGATTCAGTCCATGGTATATATCCATTCATACATTATAAAGAAAACACATTTGAAGCAAATCAATGGATAGAAAGTAGAGAAGTGGTCCAAATATTTAGATAACTCTAAAATGATTTTATACTTTCAAAGATCATGAAAAATGGATAGAGAATATTCATGAGATTTCATTGCTCATTTAAAAGTATCGAAACAAAAAATGACTCTTTGTGAGATTGAAAGAATAATTTTATTGGTTTTAAGTTTTGAATAAAGTGTGTGCCTAAACTTTACAAAATACTGATACTTAAACATAAAAAAGTAAAGGTGTTCATCCTTAATGGATTGGGATTGGGCTCCTGTGGACCAAATAATATGAGATTACCTGAAAGAAAAAGAGAAACTATAGTCATTGATCAAATTTACAAATATATAAGACAATTCATAAAGTTGGATGATCAAAGACTAGGGAGAAATGAATGTAATTACTTCAAAACAAGATAAATAACACTCACAAAATTACAGAAGGACAACTTTTGGAATGAATCCTCTCTCTCTCTCTTTCAGTAGTTGTTGTTAGAGTTTATATTAGCTTTTGAATGCCTCTTAATGTAATTGTTGAGATAGCTATTCAGGATTAACAATTTCATTTAAAAAAAAATTGAGTGTACTCCATCAATGGGACAATTATATCTTTTTTTACTCTTATCACAGAGATTTGCTCCTTTATGTCCATTGAAATATGATCATAGTTGCTTAGTTGTTGATGCTTGGTCTTCATTGTCATTAGAAAATGTAGTCAACCACTTCTTGATCTCTTCTTCTAGAAAATCAGTAAATTTGTCGAAAATCTCTAGCCCATTATGCTTTGATACTATTCAACTCTTCTTGTGACATGTCTTTCGGAATTAACATTGAATCTCTAATCATTCTGGGTCCTTGCAACTCATCGACAAATTTTATAACCTTGAAGAAATTATTGCTCCTATATTCATTAATACTAACATTCAAAAATAACATCTTCTAACATTTTAATCCTTGCATGCCATCCTACCCCTAATTTTCTTGATTCTCCTCCCTGGAGGAAGACATTTTTAGCTATTTTGTATATCGCTAAGAGTATTAATTTTACTAATGAAAGTCATCAAATCACTTTCAACAAATTGTTGATCATGCTTTCTTTAAATAATTAGTAAATGAACAAATTATTTAAGATAAATTTCTCTAATACAAAGAAATATTGTTTATTTATGTTCATTACAACATAGGATTTGATAATACTTAAAAACTGTACTGTTTTTTATTTTTATTTTTTGGGGTTTTCTGGGTGTGATTTTTTTGTAGCTTCATGTGCTTAAATATCTATAGGGATCATGAATAGAGGCATAGGACTATTAACTTCTTCTAAGTCATTTATCTTTCTTTTCAGCCTCATATTTTCTACTTCTTGCTTGGTGACAAAATGGGGAAGGGAATCCCTTATAGTCATGCATAATTTTAGGAGTGATGTAGGTCCTTCTCCTAAAAATATCAACTTAAAACTCCCATTTATTAGTGTTTTTCTTATTTTTCATACAAATTTTCTCAAACTAAAACTTCTTACCAACCTTATCATAGTTGGAGTTCAGCATGGCCAAATATTATTCTTCAAAAATCGCTGCTCTTCAACAACTAGCTCTTCAACTCAAATCTTTGACTCTTGGCCATACATAATGCTGGCCAATCAAGAACAATAGCACAATCTACCTCCATATACATGGGTCATTATGCTTGTTTCAACCCTTTCTTGCTAGAAGTCTTGTTTTTAGATCAAGTGAAAATGTGAGACCTTTCCACATTACTCTCTTGTCATATTGTAATGTGTTCATGTCTTCTTAAACCAAGGAGGAACACCGATGATCTTGTGGCACTGAAAATGGTTGAGAATTAGTGGGTTTTTCCTTCTTTTTTTAATCCATTTTTAAGATTTGGTACTTACTTTCATTACTATATCATACAATAATATTTTTGTATCCTTCTCCTTTAATATGTCATCTTGAGTTTCTCCAATTTCTTATGAAATCCCTATGAATGAATTTCCATACTTAATAGATGCCAAATGCTTTGAGAAAATATCTTTAGTATCAAATCCTTTTATGAATTCAACTTCAACCAAATTGAAATATTTCATTAATTCATAAATTTCTACAAGATGTTCAAAATTCCTTATTGTGAGATATCCCACAGTAATTGGTAGTGAGATAAACTGCTTTTCTTTTCTTGTAAAGAAAAAATTAACCAAGAATGATATTGTCTGCAATTTTTTTCAACAAAGTAATTATCTGAAACAAACATAGGTAGAAACAATGGTTTATATTCATAACTATGTAGTCTGATATATGCATAGAGACTTTTGATTTTTTGAAGATATTCTTTGGGGCTTGTGGCCTATTAGCATATGCAAGATTTTTTTAACAAATTAATCTTTGATTAAGGAAAAAATGGAATGGAGCCTTGTGTCTCCATAGAAAAGGGTATCATAGCTATATTGGTTCTATATTAGTATTCATATTACTTTTGTGGGATAAGCCATGGAACAAATTGTAGGAAACAATAGCCATCACAAAGTATATTATCATAAAAACTATTTGGGTCTTGTGAAAATTAACCAAGTATAGTATATACATAATCAACCTAAGTATATTAGCAGTAAATTAATGCCCCAAAATGCAAAATAATAACTAGGAGAAGTATTTATAGGGATTTTCCAATAAAGAGATATCAATGTAAGAGAGTTTGGATGGGACTTTTAGAGAATGCAATATGTAAACTTGAATGATATTCATCCTGCCACCTTGAGAATCAAGAAAGGAATTGTCCTTAATCAATTTAACATGCTTTTTTGGTTCTAGAAACCTAAAAAATATTTTTGAAAACCTTTAGGGTTAATAGAATTGAGTTATTATTTAGATCAAGCTTTATATTCTTAGTCTTTGGATCAAAATGACTGGCACACAAAAAAATGGTTTCTTTGAATTCAAATACCTCTTGAACATATGCAACATTTGTTGAGAAATCTATAGGGAAATATTTAGGATGATTTCTCTTATACTTCATAACTACTTATGATGTCTTTTTACTTTATTTTTTCATAATTATTATATTCTTCTTGTATTATTATGTTATTCTTATCATCAAACAACTATCAAAACAAGAACACAAGATATAGGCTGCAAGCCAGGGCCAAAATCTCTCCACTTGAGAGGAAAATGTACAAATCTCTTCTCTTCTTATAAATTCTTCAATTGATGAATTCTAAGACCTATAGACCAATATCAATAGCCTTCCAGGACCAAGTCTGACCTTATTGATGATATGCTTCATTTGTCCAATTCAAACCTAGTTAAATATCTTCCGGAAGCACAACTTCTAACCCTAGCTATAGAATTTTAGCCTCTACTATAGGTCTGAAATTTTCGGCCCTTCCAAAAACTACTACCTTCGGACACTTTCAAGGCTTCTTAAGACCTTCGATTGAGTTTCTACTTATTCTAGGGCTTGAGGATGAACGAATGAGCCTTCCTTTGACCTTATTTCTGCACTTTCTCCAAGTGCAATCATGCAACAGAAAAATCCTAACCCAACAACAGAAACCCTAATCTCCTTCCCTCGCATGTGTGAAGGGAGAGAGAGAAATAACCCAATAACTTGATCTTCGTCCTTTCTCCTTCTCCACTAGCTTCCTTCTTCTCCTTCGCTTGCTTGATGATATAATGAATTGTGCACATAGGAGGTCGAGTTCCCTCCTATATATAGGCTTCCAAGGTGGATGAAGTGCCCCAATTGAAGTTGACTTCTTAGCTGGAAGGTCAACTTGGTCTTGGAGGGTATTTTAATACTGCTAAATAAAAAAATAATTATTTTTACAAGTTACAATGTGCCCGATGGGGTTTTCATCATATGGCAATGACTCTTTTGACTTCTTGACCTAGGAAAAACCCTAGAATCACTCAATGGGTACTTGACCTCTAAAATTAAAATACCTTGAGCATGAAACCCATGCTTCATAAAATAGCAATAATGATTTTTCTTTTATTTTACAATATAAAAGACTCAAAAGTAAATTTCATATTTATGAAGGTCAAACCTAGTTACACATTTTTTAACACTCCCTCTTAACTAGGGAGGTATTCATAGATGGTACGTTGACATTCTCAATTTGAAGAGAACTCACAAGAAGAGTCAGATTGGTAAACCATCTATTTAACATCATACTAACTAGCATTGTCACATATCAAAGCCTTGACTAACAACTTTATCTCTCCACAAGCTCATAGCACAGTAGTGGCGAGACTAATGATTTATAGAAACCATCATCATTGTCTCTCAAGGCACATACCCCACCCGGGTGTTCACGGGGTATGTCCATCTAGGACTATTCTTATCTTGGATTCCCTGCCTCATCGTCAAAGAGTAGCAAATTCCATATTCTTACCCATTCCTCCATTATTTGTTCATGAATTGAAGACAAGAATGATGTTTCTATCTCTTCCTCTCAACTAGGGAGGATATATCAACTAGTCCAAGCTTGTCTCTCAAATACACAAGCTTCTTGTTAGGAAGAGATTTTTTCAAGATGTCAACTACCTGTTCATAAGTGGAGATATATTGTAGCTGTAACACTTTATCCTACACTAGCTTTCGAATGTAGTGATACTTGTTATTTATGTGCTTTGTCTTTCCATGAAACATTGGGTCTTCAAACAATATTATACAACTGGTGTTGTCAAAGTGTATCAGTGTAGCATCCTTTGGTTCTTCAAACAAGTCAAATAGGAGCTTCCTCAACTAGAAAACTTCTTTTCTTATTTCATAGGCTGCAATATATTCAGCCTCAGCACTACTCAAAGAAAATGATTCTTTCTTTCTTCTCATCCAGGAGACCATGGAGGATCCCAAACTAAACATCCTCTCGTAGTGCTTCTTCCATCCTGCTCACTTCCTCCCCAATCGAAATCTATATATCTAATAAAGTGGAAATCATTCCTCTTATCATACTTCAGGTAGTAGTGGATTGTTCCTTGTAGATATCTCAGTATATTCTTGGTTGCTATCAAATGATCATGCTTGGTCTCTACCTAGAATTGATTGAGAACATTCACTGCAAAATAAATATTTGTTCTATACCTTGTCGGATCCACTGAGCTTTATTTAGAAAGTCTTAGCATTTTCAAGTTTGTGATCATAGGGGTTGTCATATATTTCAATCCATGATGTCAAACTTGTTTAGCATCTCGATCACATACTTTCCTTGACCTAGATAAATATCACCAGGTCCTTTCCAAACTTCCAACTCTAAATAATAGTGCATCATACCTAGATCCTTCATATCAAATTATGCTTCTAGTTGATTCTTTTATTCTTGAATACGACCTTCTACACTTGTCATGAGAAGATCATCCACATATAGAAGAATTCTTACAGGCTCATCCTTCATAACCTTGATATATAGATTCATATCAGTAGAACTCTTCGAGAAGCCCAATCTTTGTAGGTATGCATCCATCCTTGCATACCATTCCCCTGGTGCTTTCTTAAGGCCATACAATGCATTCGTTAACCTGTAGACATATGTCTCTCTATCTTTGAATTCAAATCCCAAGGGTTCCTCTATATAGAATTATTCATCAATAATGCCATTCAGGAATGAAATCTTGACATCCATTTGATTGATGTTTCATCCCATCGTTGTTTCTAAAGAGACTAGTGAATGTAGAGTTGTATACCTTATTGTAGGTGCAAATGTATCTTCATAATTGATGCCTTCCTATTGAGAGAATCCCCTATCCATAAATATTTCCTTATATTTATCAATACTTCCATCTACTGCATGTTTAATCTTATAGATCCACTCAGAAGTTACTACAGATTTTTCTTCATGCCTATGAATGATCTCCCAAACTCCATTCTTCATAATTGACTGATACTCTTCATTCATGGAATATTTTGATTCTTGATGTTTGACAACCTCTTCAAAGGTGGATGGTTATGATTTTATTAACATTGTCATATCTTGAATGTTACTTTGGTTTCTCCATGTCCTTCTTCATATAGAAGGCTAGACTTCAACCAATTTGGTCTCTTTTTGCATTTAGGAATGATCACTGATTGCACAGGTTCATCGGGACCTTCATCTTCATGATTTAAGTTTTCTTCCTCCCTTGAGAATTCTTCCTCAAATATGGGAAGTTCTTCATCATCAAAGTCTAGCGAGAGGTCCTTTGATTTCTTGCAATACTTTCATCAAAGATTACATCCCAGATTACTTCTATTTGGTGTCCTTCCTTTATGTAGATCTTATATTCCTTTGAAGTATTACTGTAGCCAACAAATATTCCCTTCACGCTTGTAAGATCCATCTTCTTTCTCTTATACTTCAAAATGCGAATATAGACAGGACAAATAAATATTCATAGATGGTCTACACTTGGTTTCTTCCTAGTGAATGCTTCTTCGAAAGTCATGTTTTCTAATGATCTGTGAGGACTTCTGTTTTGAATGCATAAAACAGTCTTTGTAGCTTCACCCCACAAATTGTTTGGAAAATATTGATCACGTAACATGGATCTTACACTTTATCCAATATATCAATTCTTTCGTTAGCAACTCCATTTTGTTTGGGATTGTACAGGGATATATACTCCCTCTTAATCATAGCCTCCTTATAGAAAGTTATGAGATCCTTTGAATTCTTGAAGTTTGTTGAATGCTTCATCCTTGGTCTTTAGCAGATAGACCCAAGTTTTCCTTGAGTGGGCACTAATTAATGTTACATAATATATATGACCTCCAAGAGAATTTGTAGACATAGGACCACAAACATTAGAGTGAATGAGATCCAAGATTTATTTTGACCTTGAAGCATTTCTTCCAAATAGTCTCTTGATATGTTTACCTAATGCAAATCCCTTACATACTCCTTCATGATCCTCCTTGAGTTCAGGTATGTCATTCACCATAGAATTTAGATTTGGTAATATTTTTGTAGTGAAGGTGACCAAACCTTCTATGCCAAATTTCACATGGACATACTAGAATGTGATCCAAATCTTGAGAGAGAGGAGTAAAAAATCTGTAGGGTCTTCCTTCATGAATCCAAATCATCTTTGCATTTTCGATGCTAGATTTTTTATCCCATACAACAACCTTTCCATCTATAAAAGCGAATCTATCTCCCTTATCTTCTAGACATGAAATAGAAATTATATTCTTTTGCAAACCTAGAAAAATAGAATGTTGTTGAGATGAATAATTCCTCCATTCTCTAGCTCTAGCGAGGTTGATCCAATGCCTCTTACAACATATCTCTTCGTGTCACCAGGCTTAACGGAGTAAAATGATTTTCCTCTTGATAAGGTCTTTAGTTTATTTTTTTTCACCTGTCATATTTATTGATGCTCCACTGTCGATTACCCAAATATTCTCATCTTCAAATGTCTCAATAAGTGCTAAGAATAAGCCTTCATCCTTTATAGAAGTCTTGATCATACTATTCTTGATGGATAATGAGAGATTTCACAATGCCTTGATACCATTTTTGAGATGAATTTATACCATAGAGAACTTCTTGAAAGACTTATTTAAGGGTGTAGTGATCTCCATCATTCCCTTACCCAACCTTAGCTCTGATACCATGTTGTGAAATATACAAGGAAATAGTTAGGATGACTTCTCTTATACTTGATAACTACTTGTGATGTATTTTACTTTTTCTTACTTATCTTTTTCTTGTATTATTATTTTATTCTTATCATCAAACAAATATCAAAATAGGAATATCAATAGTACACAAGAACACAAGATATAGGATGCAAGCCAAGTCCAAAACCTCTCCACTTGAGAGGAAAACCCACAAATCTCTTCTCTTCTTATAGATTCTTTAATTGACGAATTCCAAGACGTATAGACCAATACCAATACCCTTACAATACCATGTCTGACCTTCTTGATGATATGCTTCTTTTTTCCAAGTCAAACCTAATCAAATCTCTTCCAACTGCACAACTTTGAACCCCAGCTACATAATTTCGACCTTTATTGTAGGTCTGAATTTTTTGACCCTTCCAACAACTATTGCCTTCACACTGGTGAACAAACTTAGTGATTTCAAGGCTTCTTATGAAATTCACTTGAGTTTATCCTTCTTCTAGGGCTTTAGGATGACCTAATGAGCCTTCCTTCGACCTTCTTTCTGCACTTTCTCCAAGTTCAATCCTGCAACATCAAAACCCTAGCCAACAGTAGAAACCCTAGTCTCCTTCCTTCGCATGTGTGAAGAGAGAGAGAGAGAGAGAGAGAGAGAAATAACCCAATCACTTGATCTTAATCCTTTCTCCTTCTTCGCTAGCCTTCTTCTTCTCCTTTACCTGCTTGATGAGAGAATGAATTATGTCCATAAGAGGTCAAGTTCCATCCTATATATAAGCTTCCAAGGTGGACGAAGTGCCCCAATTTAGGTTGAATTATTATCTAGAAAGACAACTTGGTATTGGTGGGTATTTTTATACTCTTAAATACAAAAATAATTATTTTTACAAGTTACAATGTGCTTGATGGGGTCTTCATCATATGACAATGACTCTTTTGACTTCTTGACCTAGGACAAACCTGAGAAGCACTTAATGGGTGCTTGACCTCTAAAATAAAATACCTTGAGCATGAAACCCATGCTTAATAAAATAAAAATAATAAATTTTCTTTTATTTTAAAATTTACAAGACTTAGAAGTACATTTCATATTTATGAAGACCAAATCTAATTACACATTTTTCAACATTATTAACCATGTACTCCAAAACTTATTGCCTTGTTTCTCTTATGGACCCAAATTCAAGTACCAGTAATACACAATTGATCAATGGAAGTTTTTATCTTGATGTGCTAGTGAGTTAGTTTTATACCCAAAAATAGGCTTCTTCTTCCTTTTAGTTCCCATATTGCTTATTTTTTCAATGTACATTGATATACATGACAAATCAATGATGCATCAATTAAGCTCTTGACTGTTAAAACATTGAATTACGATAACATTTAACAATATACCAATTCATCATGTACCATATTCATTGGGCCATGTGAGAGAAATAATGAGAAGTTAATAACCCATGGTATGTTTCTTAAGTGGTGTGTTGATGGATACTTCAGGTAGTACAATATCAACACCTTTTCACCTTGGAGATTGGACTTTCTTAAATGAGTTTCCAATTATCCTTCAAAGGATCTAATGAGTAGTTTTCATTACATATTGAGTGTAAGTGGAGAAGTCACTTTGATAGATTTTATGTTATCCTTTGTGCATAAACTTTACTTGTGTGGAAAGTTAAATGTGTGGAATAATGAATGTGCAGGGATATGTGGATGTGTTGGAGTATGGTTGTGTAAAAGGATGAGTGTGAAAAAGGACGAGCGTACATAAGTATGGGTCTACGAGCTTTCCACAGGCATAGAAAAATGACTATGGAATATTGGGGGGTTGTAATGTGTGAAGAGGGAAAATGTGTAGAGTGCAGAGATGTATGGAGTGTGGAGACATGAAATATTTCCATGTTGATTTTTGGGTATCTACATGAGGTATTCCCTAGATACACAAGTTGACCAAGAAAGGAAATTAAATTTAATTTTAAGGTGCTCAAGTCAGCTCCAATTAGTCAAGTCGACCCCACCCTGTAAATGGGGTGTGACCCTTGGTTAAACCCATCTCTTTTGACCACTATAAATACCAATTTGACCTCCTCATTTTTACACTCATGTCATCACTCACATATTTCTCTCTCACATGTGGGAAGCAATCTAAGGAAGAGGCTAAAGATCTAAAGAACATAATTTCTGAAGTTTGACCAACATTTGACCAATGTTAATCAAGATTTTTCTGAGATCTATTTGACTAGCTTTGACCGAGTATTTATGGGAACTTTAACTATCGTTTACAATAGGTTCAAGCTTACTCCATGCCAAATTTTGGCCCCTTTGACCTATATTGACTTCTCTTCTTTGATCAGATTTTAACAGAGAATTTTAAGGCAGTTTGGCTGAGTTGCTTTATTGCTACAAAAGGTTGAATTTCATTATGTTTTACCAGGTTTGACCAATGTTGTGATTTTGGTTTGTGTTGACCAAGTTTGACTTGAAAATATCAGATTTTACTTTTGCTGAATTGAACAATTTCTCCTAAAAACGTTTGTTGGGTTTTCTCCTAAGTTTGGGTTTCCCAAGGAAACTTTTTTGTGTCTAATGTGCATGGATTTTCTATTGTGATATTTACTACTTTTATTACATTTATAGTTGAATTTTCTGGCTTTAGTTGCTTAATGATATTTCATAATGTGCTAATGTAATATCATATATCATTGGAAGTAATTATCAATTGCAGAAAATTGTGCTTGTCTAATTAGCACTAGAAAATCAACAAGATATTAGAGGATTGGTGAAGAAAGGCCATTGAGATCACCCCTTGAAGACACGTATTATTCAATTTGATATTTGACCAAATCCTTGACCAAGATGGCTCCCTCTATCAAGCCTGAAGATAGGCTAGAAGGTGCAACAAATTTTAATGTTTGTAGGACCAGAATGGAACTCATTCTTGAAGAGAATGATGGCATGGAATATGTGGAAGGCAAGATTACTGAAACTTAGGATGAGGAGGGAAAGGCCAAGAACAAGAATATGGAAACTAAGGCTAAGAGGATCCTCGTTGAATCCATCAAAGACCATTTGATTCCATTTGTTTATGTGCCAAAGACTTCAAAGAAAATATATGATGCTCTAGTAGGGTTGTATGCAGTCAACAACATTGGAAAGAAGATGACCTTAAGGAATCAAATTTGTGATATTCATATGACTAGATATATATTTTGGCTTACTACTTCATGAGGATCTCATAGTTGAGAGATTACCTCAATACCATTGGAGAAAATATTGATGAATCATAACTTGTGACTGTGACCCTTAATGGGTTTTTGGATTCATGGGATTCATTTGTATCAAGAATTTTTGGCAGATGAAAAATTCCAAATTTTGATTAGTTATGGGATTCCTATACCCATGAGGAGTATAGGCTAGTATTGAAGGGGAAAATTAAGAACTTAAGATGGTGAGTCCCAATAATTTGCAGCTCATACGAAGAATGGTAAAGGATGTTTTTTTTTGGGAATTTTCATAAAAGGAATACAGGTAGGACCTTCTCCCATTCATGATAAGAAGAAGAAGGATATGTGAAAGATTCAGTGTTTCAGTTGTCACAAGTTTGGTCACTATAAAAGAAAGTGTCCTGAAGGGAAGAAATATAGGAAGAGGAAGGGTAAACAACATGCTTCAACAAAATACAATGATGATTAGGAGCATACACATCAAAATAAATCTAGGAAGGGAAACACAAACATTACATATTTTTTCTTCTTTTCTACTCTTACAGGCACTGTTGCAAATCACAGTGACATTTGGTTAGTGGATAGTGGTGCCTCTAAACATAAGAAATATGATTATCATAGTCTCATAGAATTGGTAGAGAGGAAGTCAACATAGAAAGTGGAACTTGGTGACAATACCAAGTATGCAATTAAAGGTGTTGGATCAATATCTTCCTAGTTGGAGTCAGGAGAAAATATTCATAAAAATGATGTGTTATATGTACCAGGTTTTAAAAAAAAACCTAATATCTATTTCATCCTTGAAATAAAAAAGGTATAGAGTTGCATTTGTTGATGGAAAACTCCTTGTATGGAATAAGGTCTCAAGCATAGATTATTCAAAGGTGATTTGTGTTCTTGAGGGAGGCTTGTACATACTCCTGGGATGATCAACTCAAGCATTGCTACATCATAACACCAATCTATGTGAGTTATGGCATCGAATATTTTATCACATATACCACAAGGCTTTACCATCATTGAGAAAGATGCTTACATGTCCTCTAGAACTCAAGGTAGAGAATGAAGGAGTTTGCAAGGGTTGTGCACATGGAAATAATGTCAAGGATCTTTTCCAAGCAGTGACAATAGGTCCACAGAGATCTTGGATCTATTACATTCAGATGTATTTGGACCAATTACATTATAATATTTGGGTGGTTTCTTATACTATGTGACATTCATTGATGATTTATCCCAGAAAACATGGATTTGCTTCATGAAGACCAAGGATGAGGTCTTTAGCAGGTTCTAAGAGTTCAAGTCCTGGGTAGAGAACTTGATAGGGAAGAAGATCAAGGTTTTGAGGTCAAATAATGGAAGAAAGTATACTTCAAAGGACCTGATTGCATTCTTCAAGGAAGCATGGATTAAGAGGGAGTTGTTAGTTCCTTACAATCCTCAACAAAATTGGGCTGCTGAAATAAAGAATAGGACCATTGAGGGTGATATTAAGGTAATGATTCGTGATTAGGATTTACCCATGTTCTATGGGGAGAGGCATCTAAAATCACAATTTATGTTTATAACATAATTCCCCACTAGATCTTGGGGAATAAGACTCCTGAAGAGGCTTTCACAATAGAGAAACCAAGGTTAAAACATTTGAGGATCTTTGGTTGTCCAGTATACATTCATGTACCCAAGGAGAGGAAGATAAAGATGGAGCCTTCTAGGAAGGAGGGAACATTTGTTGGATATAGAGAGACATCAAAGGCTTAGAATATTTATGTTCTAGTACAATGATAGGCTGAGATCAACCAAGACATTACCTTTGACGAGGTTGCAACTTACTGGATATTCAAAGGATGTCACATGGATATTGATGTTGAGGAGAAGGAGGATCCCAAGGATGTGGGTTCAAGTCCTTCTGAACCTTTGGACATCCTTTAGATCATCAGGAATATCCATAAGGGCTCATCAAGCTAGTGGACCCACCTAGGGATGTTGCTCCAAAATCCTAGAAGAGGCCGACATGGATTCAAAGTACATTGAAGGATGCAAAAGGACATGCAACTCCCACTGACACTTTTAGGGAAAGTAAAAATCATAAGAATTAATTAGAATATGTAGCACTAAAGATTCATATAATTGATTCTAAGCCAACCAACTATGAGGAAGCAGTAGGCCAACAAGTGTGGAAGGATGCCATGGTGGAGGAATATTAGTCCATCATGAAGAATGATGTGTGGGAAATTATGTTGAGACCTAAGTGGAAGTTAGTGTTGACTTCCAAGTGGGTCTACAATATTAAGCATGTGGTAGATGGTAGCATAGAGAAGTACAAAGTGCTATTTTTGGAAAGATGGTTCTCCTAGAAAGAGGGAAAGGAATATGAAGAGACAATTTTCTCGAGTTGTCAGCTACACTTCTATTAGAACTATTATTTGTGTTGCTTCTTTTATGGGTTGGAAATTGCATCAAATGGATGTGAAAGTCACTTTTGTCAATGGAGTGATTGGGGAAGAAGTGTATATAGAAAAACCTCAAGGCTTTGAGGCACATCAAAGGGAATCTCATGTTTGTAGACAGAAGAAGGAATTGTACAAACTCAAGTAGGTACCTTGAGCTTGGTATTCTCAGATTGATGGATAGTTGATGAATCTTGGTTTCACCAAGAGTGATGTTGATCCCAATATTTACTACAAAGTCATTAAAGGTGAGTCTCTGATCTTTCTTTCATATGTTGATGACTTATTTTTGACATGAGTATAAAATATCATTGATCAGTGAAAGAGGGAGTTTACCTATGAGTTCGACATGAAGGATCTAGGTTTGATGCATTACTACTTAGGATTAGAAGTGTTGTAGAAGAGGAATGAGATCTTCCTTGGTCAAGGGAAGTATATTTTTATGATACTTCAAAATTTTCAAATAATGGAATGCAAGTCAGTAGCCACTCCCATGGTGACCAATCTAAAGAAGTTGAGGGAATTTGACTCATATTTAGTGGATCCCTCTCTATATCGACGATTGATCAAATCCTTGATGTATATGGTTAGGACCAAACCTAATATTTCTTTGAAGTGAACAATTTAAGCCAACTCATGGTGGAATCGAAGCACACACATTGGACTATAGCAAAGAATGTGTGTGAGCTATCTTCATGGTACAATAAGTAATGGACTAAGATATGTCTCAAATGGTGAAGTACAATTGGAAGGATACATAGATTCTGATTGGGTGGGAAGCGTCGAAGATAGGAAGAGCACATTAGGATGTTGCTTCAGTTTAGGTTCTGTTATGATATCCTGGATGAGAAAGAAGCATAAATATGTCACACTCATCACTGCAAAAGTTGAGTATATTGCAGCTAGTCTGGCAAGTTGTGAAGCAGTGTGGCTTCAAAATCTACTCCCAAGATTGGTTGATTAGGTGTTGGAGACAACCGCTATATATTGTGACAATAAAATTTATGTGAAGCTTTCAGAAAATCCAATTTTCCATGACAAGTTGAAGCACATTGAGATCAAGTACCACTACATCTAAAATATAGTGCAGAAGTGAGTAGTGAGGCTCCAATATATTTCTATAGATGAGCAAGTTGCTATCATTCTCACAAAGATTCTATCTCAAATGAATTTTGTATACTTCGAGGAAAAGCTTGGAGCGGTTGATATGTAAACTACCATGGATATTCCATTAGACAACTCGTCACAACAGATATGATAATATTATATTTAAAATATGAGATTATAGACTATTATAATTTTATTTAATTTCTAAATCTATAAAATTAGCTGTAATTAGTGCATGCATGTAAAAGTAAATCAAGAAAAAAAGAAGAAAATGAAAAAATAAGCTCACACACTCATAAAACACAAGATATGCTCTCTGGAAAACCCTTTCGGGAGAAAACCCAGCTAGAAGGTGAGGACACTTCACTCTCTTTCTCTGTCTGGAAATATGGTTGCAGATACAAAGAAGTAATGTCTGTGGTCTGTGGGCTGCTACAATGGACAAATCCTCTCTATGTTCTCTACCTCCTATCTATCCTAGCTATATTTTCTCAAGTATGGAACAAAATTCTCTTGAAAGAATGGAATGCCTCTTCCCCCTAGTGTCCCAATTATAACACAACCCAATAGCCTACTAGTGGTTAATTTTGACTACATCAACTCTTAACTAGAGTTACAAAATAGACTCTTCTATATTATTTTACATCAAAAACACGTGGCTAGCTCTTTTTCCATGAATAATGGGGGCTGACACCACATCCTCCCAAACTATAGGTGTGAAAATAGGAAGGTCAACTCTAGAGTGGCATAACTTTTGCATACTGACTCTGATTGACGTGATTCATGCACCGTTGGAAATCTGTTTGTGTGTAGAATAGCATGAAAAGGTGTTGTAGCAAAGTAGAAAAGTTTTATCCCAAAAAAAATCTCATTTGATGCCTAAAAACACTCTCGGAAGGTTTCAAACCACGTTTCACAAAACTGGGTCTTGCCGGTAAAAACGGTCCTGTGCGCTGATTCCTCCACCTTTTCCACTCCAAATGCATCGATATGGATGAAAAAAAATACAATGATCCAATTCTGATCAAAACTCTCCATTTTGGGAGGATTTTGGTCACCAAAAGCTTTTACTGAATGAGTTGATGAAATTTTCCGTCCACCTTCTCTCTAGTGTACCATTTAGCTTTGCATAGAAGTTGTCCCTTCAACCCAATCTGCCAAAGGTCTTCTTGCCCTTGTCTGGTAGTTCTAGACCTCTTTCGAAAAATTGTATCTTCTGTCAACTCTGCATAAGCATATGGTGCCAAATCCTCCACAGAAATTAGGACATGTTCTTCTTCCTGATCTAGCATGGAAGGCCCCTAGAGTTTCAAATTATCTACATTTACAATTGAGTAAATGTGCATATATGGTGGTAAAATGAGTCGATCAGCATTATCACCCACCTTTTCCAGTATCTCAAAGGGACCATACCTTAGAGACTTTATTTTCTTACGAGGCCCCTGCAACCTCTCCTTGTTCAAGTGTAGCCATACTCTGTCTCCCACCTTGAATGATTTCTTTGTTCTGTGTTGATCATGCTTGGCCTTATACTTCACTTGCGACTTCTACAGTGTTTCCATTACATGTAGATGGATCTGCCTGATCTTCTCTATAAAAATTTTAGCCCTCAAAGCATCTCCTATAAGGTCTTCCTTCACTCCTCCTTGTTGCCCATATGAAATATCCAAAGGTGAATGTGGAAAATATCCAAAACAAGTTTCAAATGGGGACTTTTCTGTAGAAGAGTGGGCTACTCTATTATAAGAATGTTGTATATATACTAGATTTTAATCCCAGGTGTTTTGATGCTTTTGGACCAAAGTCCTATTGACTACTTATTTCTGCCCATATGTCTGTGGATGGAATGTTGTAGACCTCTTCAACTTTGTGTCCATCTTCTCCCACAATGTAGTCCAAAATACAATGAGAAATCTTGTATCCCTGTCTGAAATGATGCTCCTTGGTATCCCAAATTATACCCAAACCTATCCAAAGAACAAGTTTACAACTTCTTTTCCATTGATGGTATTTTTATAGGGCATCATAATACACATCTTGTAGAATTTATCAACTACCATGAATAGGTAGTCATGTCCCTTCCTGGTTGTTGGTCAACCTCCCAAAAAGTCCATGGAAATGCTTTCCCAAGGACAAGTAGGTACAGGTAAGGGATGATATAGACCCTGTTTCCTATTGCTCGGCTTCCTGGTACAAAAAAACATGCATCCCCTTATGAACCTAGCTACCTTTTCTTGCATATTGGGCCAATACACATACCTCTACAACTTAGCCATGGTCTTCCCTACACCAAAGTGCCCTACAACCTTGGAGGTGTGAGCCTCTCTAATCAACTGCAAATGCTCACCTTTAGGAACACATAACTTATCCAGCATGTAGAGTAACCCATCCTGGAGATGGTAGTAAATGGTGTTGTCACCATCGTGCACATGACTATGAATCTAAACTTGTTGATACACCTCCTTGAAGTCCTCATCTTTTCAATATGCCTCTCTCTGTGCATCATGGGTGAATGGATCCATTTGCATAAGAGTCTCCAAAGTTATAATATTTGATGTGGGTGGCCTTGCAAGCATATCATCCAACTTGTTTGTGCTTCCCTTCTTATACTTGATCGCCAAATGAAACTACATTAAAAACCCCATCCACTTGTAATTCCTAATTCGTTGTAGCTTGTTCTGGGCATGCAGGTACTGTAAGACTGGTGATCCATGTGGATTATTATCTCCTTTCAAAACAGATAGTGCTTCCACTTCTTCACATCTTGCACCATGGCATAGAGATCCTTATTTTAGGTAGGGTAGTTAAGAACCACCCCATGATATACTTTAGAATGGTAGCAAACGGGCCTTCCTCCTTGCATCAAGACAACTTCCATAGCATACCCACTCGCACCTGTCTCCACTTCAAAGGGTTGTTGCAAGTTTGGTAATGCCAGAACTAGTGCTTCACTAATCTTCTTCTTTAACTCATGAAAGCCTTTTGCTACCCTTTTCCCCACTTGAAACTCTTGCAACTTGTTGTTATGGCATGGAGAAGTGTTGATACCACTGAAAATGAGGCTATGAATTTCATCAGGTACTGTGCTACTCCAATGAAACTCCTAACCTCAGTAACATTAGTAGGCACTGACCATTTCATGATGACATCCATCTTGGAAGAATCCATCCTTAATTCTCCTCCACAATCACATATCCCAAATACACCAAGGACTTCTACGCAAACTCGCAGTTCTTTAAATTTGCTAGCAGTTGGTGCTTCTTCAATGTTTCCAGTGCTTGTGTCAAATGTGAAATATGCTCCTCCCAGGTAGCATTATATACTAGTATATCATCCAAATAGACAAGAACAAATGAATCTATAAAAGGGTGTAGTACATCATTCATTAATCTCATAAATGTAGTTGGTGCATTACATAGCCCAAATGGCATAACTAACCACTCATACAAACCTTGCCTGGTTTTGAAGGCAGTCTTCCATGTATCTTCTTCTTTGAATCAAACCTAGTGATATCTAGACTTCAAGTTGAGCTTGGTGAAATACTTTGCTTGCTGCAACTGATCTAGCAAGTCTTTTATCCTGGGCAGGGGGTATCTATTCTTGAGCGTGATTTTATTCAATTCCCTGTAATCTATACACATCCGCCAAGTCCCATCCTTCTTTGGCACAATGATGATAGGTGAACCACATGGTGATGTACTCGGTCGAATGAAACTCTGTTCTAGCAGCTGCTGCAACTGTTTTTGTTGAAAATAGCAACAAGAAATGCTGAAAATAGAATTGTTAAAAATAGCACTGCTATAAATCGTAGTTCAGCCAGTGTTGAACTTAGCAACAATGGATGAAAAAATGGAAGTGCTAAAAATAAAATTCTATAAATAGCATTTCAGGATACCTTCCTATTTTAGTCAGTCCATAAACAAAAATAGTGAAGTAAAATTCGAATTTGATCTTAGCAGCTATTTATAAAATAATTAATTAATTCATCTTGAGTTAATTAGTTAAGGAAAATCAAACATGAAGTCTATGTGGGGACATGCAACAGTTTCTCCATTAATTGAGGAATTTATCCATCAGTTAAAGAGATAAGGATGAGTTGTAATATTGAGTGTAATTAGTTGTCTCAGTTAACTGAGTCAAGTCTAGTTAGATTAATTCAAATAGTTTGTTGAATTAATGTAAGTTCAGTTAGTTAATGATTGCATGCATGTAACTACTACACTTCAGATAATTGAGTATTCTCTCATAAATAACTTATGCATTTCAGTTTGGACAGAGACCCAGTTGAGATTAGATGCAGGGGCAATGTACTGTCAGTTGCTAGAATATTCCATTGTGAATATTCCTTGCATGTAGAAGGAATTCTTTCCTCGAGGATTGCGTAGTTACTTCTTCAGGTTTAGTGAGTGTGATGAGACCAATTCACACCTGTGACATCATTGGACCCCAAGAAAAACTGCGCAAGTAAATAGGAGGCTTAGAGGGCTTGAGGAGGACATATACAATGTCTATTCAGTCTGTGAGTTGTATTGTTTTTTACTGCAGAGAGGGCAGGATAGCTTGAGAGTTGATTCTTTTTGTAACTTGAACAAGATTTCCACTTGTATGATAATACAGATATTGGGATTTTAGGCTGAGACTTTCCCCGGGTTATTTCTTCTGTGTTATGTATGATTGATTTCTCATTCTTAGTTATATGTGTTCTCTTGATCTTGCTCAATTTGATTGAGCTTCTACAAAGTGTTGTAGAAGTAGATCTTGTATTGTGTTTTAATATATTGCATAATCTGTTGATCTACAGTGGGAATTTCTACATGGTATCGAAGCAAAGGTGATCAAGGCAAAGAATAGTATACAAGAAGGAGAAGTTTGAATTTTGTGGTTCCTAAATATAGAAATCGAGTTCTTATCACATCTCAATTTCACTGAAGGCGTTCAGTGGTTTAAGACTCCAGTATGCCCTTGATGGTAGCTCGAATTATATAGCTTTGAAGGATCACTGGAGGCCATATTAGAGGATAATGGTCTAAAGGACTTCATTGATCAAGAATTTCCCAAGACGACTAATGCTACTCAACTAGCGGAATGGAAGAAATGTGTGGCCAGAGCAAGGAGAATCCTCCTGGAGGGAGTTCGAGACCACATTGTCTCGAGCCTCCATGGGAAGGAGACACCGTTTTCGATGTGGAAAACATTGAAAGATCTATATCAGAACAACAATGATCAGAGGAAGCTGGCGCTGAAAGACAAGCTTCGTAAGATCAAGTGTGAAAAGGGTGACACGATCTCTACATATCTGAACAAGCTCACCACCTACAGGGATGAGCTTGGAAGTGTAGGGATCATGACCGCTGATGATGACATGGTGAGTCTTGCACTCCTCGATCTTCCTAAGAGCTGGCATAGCTACCAAGACTCGGTTAATGGAAGAGAAAAACCTGCCAGATTGGGAACGAATTTGGTCTGATTTGATGCAGAAGGAAATAAGAAGAAGCACCAGAGATGGATCCTCATCGAAGTAATATGATGAGGAAAATATAGCCTTAGCGAGTAAGGCAAAGAAAGGGAAAGGGAAGACGTCCCATCCAAAATCCGTTTCTTCCCATGGTGGGAAGAATATTGACAAATCGAAAGTGTGATGCTTTCATTGTCATGAAGTGGGCAACTATGCTACGAATTGTCCACAGAAGAAATCCGAGAGGGGTTCCTCAAAGGGATTTGATGGTGAGGCACTAGTCTCACAGTTTGAGCTGGATTTCTCACTTATCACATGCATGGTTTCATCCATGGTGGGATGTGTGTGGTACCTGGATAGTGGAGCTTCATTCAACATGTCAGGTGACAAGAATCTTTTTAGTACCTTCGAGGAGAAGGATCTCCATATGCGAATCGAGATGGGTGATGATGGAAAGTACCGTGTTTCAGGTGAAGGTACGGTTGTGTTTCAGAGGGAGCATGGAGCTCCCCTCACCCTGACTGATGTAAAGTATGTACCAGGTCTGAAGAAGAATCTTGTGTTTGTCGCTATGCTAGAAGATAAAGGCTATGATGTAGTCTTCAATCAAGGAAAGGTATTCCTGAGGCATATTGGTACTGGATAGACAAAGCGAATAGGGATTCGAGTTAGGAATATCTACAAGCTGGAGGTAGATGACTGTGCTGCTTTGAGTTCCAAAGATGAGATGGTGCAGAGCCAAGATATTGGCGAGCTATGGCATAGAAGACTGGGCCACTTGCACCATGGAGCCCTGAAGATCATGCAACAGATTCTACTAGATTACCCAAGGGAAAACTTGAGCAGATGACTACATGCAAAGGTTGTACCTTGGGTAAGTATGTGAAATCTTTCTCTCTGGATTGAGACAGTAAAGCTGGAGTAATCCTGGAGCAAGTTCATTCAGATGTTTTTGGACCATTCTCTACAGCCTCCACCGCTAAATAAAGGTACTATTTTATTTTTATTGATGATTTTTCTCGTAGATACTAGATCTACTTTACACAAAAGAAGGGTCAGACCTTCTTGAAGTTTTGTGAGTTTAAAGCCTTGGCAGAGAAAGAATCTAGAAAGAAAATAAAATCCTTGCGTAGCAACAATGGTGGAGAGTATGTCTCCCAACAGTTTAAATACTTCTGCGCTACAGAAGGTATTAAATAGGAATGAATGACACCTCATAACCCACAGCAGAATGGGGTGGTCGAAAGGAAGAACAGATCGATTGTGGGAGCAGCTCGAGCGATGTTGCATGACCAAATTCTACCACTGCATTTGTGGGATGAGGCATGAAATACAACAGTATACTTGCAGAACAGAACTCTGCACCATATACTAGGGATGAAGACACCTATGGAGGCCTATTCCAGGAAGCGACCTGATTTAAGTCAATTCTGAATCTTTGGATCGTTAGTTTACTGTCATGTGACCAAATATTCCAGGAAGAAGCTAGACCCAACAGCTGAGTTGGGAATACTTGTGGGGTACATGGATACACCCCAAAACTATTGGGTGTACTTTCCTTCCACTCAGAGGACAGTGGTATACAGGGATCTGAAGTTTGATGAGAAGAAAGCCATGCGCTTATCACTTGAGAGGGAGCTTGAGTTGCATGCAGATGAGGAACTTTTAGTTCCTAAGGAGGAGGAGCCTCAGATTGATGCGGAGTAGCTGCATGCAGAGGATCCGGGAGTGAACACATCCACTCATGCTGAGACTTCTAGAGATGGGCAGAAATGCTCAAGAGAAGCTAACAGGTTGATGTTGGATGTGCGGGAGAATGTGGGACAACCATCTTCTGAACGCAGATAAAGGAGGTCACTCGAGCAGTACACTGGGTACATGGCCCTAGTTGGGGAGTGTGTAGATACCAAACCTTCTTCATTCGAGGAGGCAGTGCAGCAACCAGTCTAGGTTGATGCAATGGTAGAGGAGTACGAATCTATCATTTGGAACATTGTGTGGGATGTTGTCCCAAGGCCTTAGGGAAAGTCAATGGTGAGTTCCAGATGGCTTTACAAGTTAAAGTAGGCAGCTAATGGCAATGTTGAGAAACATAAGGCAAGGTTTGTTTCCCGGGGTTTCTCACAGGTCGAGGAAATTGACTACGATGAGACATTTTCTCTCGTAGCAAGGTACTCATCGATTAGATCGATGTTGGCACTATCAGCTCAGATTGGGTGGAAGATCCACCAGATGGATGTGAAGACATCATTCCTCAATGGGAATATTGAGGAGGAGGTGTACATTGAGCAGCCAAAGAGTTTTGAGACCTTCAATCATGAGTCACATGTGTGCCGACTCAAGAGGGCTTTGTATGAGCTGAAGCAATCACCCCATGCTTGGTACACCAGGATCGACAGCTATTTCACCAGTTTGGGCTTCACCAAGAGTGAAGCAGATGCGAACCTTTACCACATCATAGTAGAAGGTAAACCATTGATCATCGTTCTTTATGTTGATGATCTGATTTTGACAGGTGATGATCAATGGATATAGTCTTTCAAGGAGGACCTTGCAAGAGAGTTTGAGATGAAGGACATGGGCCTTATGCACTACTTTCTAGGCATGGAGGGTGTTGGCAGAAAGATGGGGAAGTATTTGTGTCTCAAGGCAAGTATGCCAATGAGATACTCAGGCGCTTTCACATGGAGAAGTGTAAGCCCATGCAGACTCCTCTAGCTGGGAACTGGAGGAAGGAGGATGCTACTTTAGGTGAGGTAGTAGCTGCTACTGTTTATCGGTAGCTGGTGGGTTCACTTATGTATCTGGTGAACACACGACCCGACTTATGCTTTGCGGTGAACCAGCTGAGTCAAGCTATGGTTCAGCCTACCAAGCTGTTTTGGAAGATAGCGAAGCATGCACTAAGATACCTTAGAGGCACATCTTAGTTCAGATTGTGGTACAGACGGATAGAGGGAGTGAAGCTTCAAGGCTTCACATATGCGGATTGGGTAGGGAGTCCATCAGACCGGAAGAGCACTTCTGGAGGAGTCTTCAACCTTGGTTCAACTGCAGTTTCCTGGTACAACAAGAAACAGAGATCAGTTGCACTTAGCTCAGCAGAGGTTGAATACATGGCTGCTAGTCAAGCTACATGTGAGGCCATTTGGATGCGGAAGATTCTAGTGGGATTGTTTGGTCAAAGGATGGATCCTACAGTGATATACTGCGATAACTAGAGTTGTATCAAACTCTCTGAGAATCTAGTTTTTCATGATAGGTCCAAGCACATTGATATCTGGTATCACCATCTTTGAGACTGTGTGGTCAAGAGGATCATGTTGTTGATGTATGTTTCGACCGAGGAACAGGATGCAAATATTTTGACTAAGGCGTTGTCAAAATGCAAGTTCGAGTTCCACAGAGATAGGATTGGGGTTACTGATAATCCCTTTCTTGTTGAGAGGGAGTGTTGAAAATAGCAACAATAAATGCTAAAAATAGAATTGCTAAGAATAGCACTGCTATAAATAGCAATTCAACCAATGTTGAACTTAGCAACAATGGATGAAAAAATGGAAGTGCTAAAAATAACATTTTATAAATAGCATTTCGGGATACCTTCCTATTTTAGTCAGTCCCTAAACTAAAATAATGAAGTAAAATTCAAATTTGATCTTAGTAGCTATTTGTAAAATAATTAATTAATTCATCTTGAGTTAATTAGTTAAGGAAAATCAAACATGAAGTCTATGTGGGGACATGCAACAGTTTCTCCATTAATTAAGGAATTTATCCATCAGTTAAAGAGGAAAGGATGAGTTGTACTATTGAGTTGTAATTAGTTGGCTCAATTAACTGAGTCAAGTCTAGTTAGATTAATTCAAATAGTTTGTTGAATTAATGTAAGTTCAGTTAGTTAATGCTTGCATGCATGTAACTACTCCACTTCAGATAACTGAGTATTCTCTCATAAATAACTCATGCATGTTAGTTCAGACAGAGACCCAGTTGAGATCAAATGGAGGGGCAATGTACTATCAGTTTCTAGAATATTCCATTGTGAATATTCCTTACATGCAGAAGGAATTCTTTCCTTGTGGATTGCGTAGTTACTTCTTTAGGTTTAGTGAGTGTGATGAGGCCAATTCACACATGTGACATCATTGGACCCTAAGAAAAACTGTGCAAGGAAATAGGAGGCTTGGAGGGCTTGAGGAGGACATATACAATGTTTATTCAGTCTATGAGCTGTATTGTTTTTTATTGCAGAGAGAGCAGGATAGCTTGAGAGCTGATTCCTTTTGTAACTTGAACAAGATTTCCACTTGTATGATAATACAGAGATTGGGATTTTAGGATGAGGCTTTCCTTAGGTTATTTCTTTTGTGTTATGTGTGATTGATTTCTCATTCTCAGTTATATATGTTCTCTTGATCTTGCTCAATTCGATTAAGCTTCTGCAAAGGGTTGTAGAAGTAGATCTTGTATTGTGTTTTAGTATGTTGCGTAATCTGTTGATCTATAGTGGGAATTTCTACAGTTTCTTCACCTCACTTGCTTCTATAACAGACTACCTGTACTGTTGGGTCAAGAAAAAGGTATGTTTTCTTCTTGGTAATAGCTTTTTTTAGCACTCATCCTCACATGATTATCTATGTTTATGAATAAAAGTAGAGGAAATAATAGCTAAAGTCGAGTAAAAGGAATCGGTAACAAATTAGAGGAATCTAAGCAGGAAAAAATTATTTTTACTATCTTTATGTGCATAAGTCACAAATTGAGTGATAGCTGTCTAATCGACAAAATTGAAACATCTCATAAGGGAAGGCAACATCATCAGAGGCAAGGCAGGACAGCGAAAGACCGGGCAAACCAATGACTATTTTATGATAGAATTAGATGAAGTATAGCAAAATCCTCAGGATCCCCTGATCCTGAGGATTCGATTTTATCTATTTACTTTTTAAATGTAATATATAAGGCCAAAAGGAAAAACTGCACGGAGTTCAGAATTTCATAGTTTGTAATCATTTTTTTTGACATATAATACTATATTTTGGATGTTGTAACTTGGTTATTTATATTAATGAAGAAAGTTTGCATTTAACTCATACTTATATTCTGAGTATCTCTTAGTGGAGACTTCTGGTGACTTTGGGCCCAGTCAAGAGAAGATCTACTGCTTTACCAGTGTCATAATATTTTCTATTTCATTCTTGATTGCTTGTTAATGTTAAGTTAATATTACTTTTGATTATTGTAAGGATTTTCGATTCAATTTTATTTTGTTGTTCATTCAAGATTTAGATTGATCTATGTGTTATATGCGAGTAATACTTTTAATTGAATTGGTTATGCTAGCTCTAGCTCAGATCACCATTCCTTTCAAGTAATGTTATCATAGATTTCAGAAATAGAATTAATTGCTTTATGCTTCGATAGTCATTTGATATTCAAATAACGTTTGTTATTCCTATATAGTTTTTTGTTCAATTCAGAATGGTTGTTCAATTTGGAATTGTTGTTCAATTCATATTTGATGTTCAATTCAGAATCATTGTTCAATTCAGATTTGTTGTTCAATTTGGAATTATTGTTCAATTCAGATCTACTGTTCAATTCAGAATTGCTTCTTAATTAGGATTTGTTGTTCAATTACCATTGTTATTAATTATTAAAATTTTGTTTCATGAGTGAGCGAGTTAGCTTCAATTCTAGTTAAGACTGCTAAGCGTGATTCTTTGCAAGTTGTATTCAAATCCATTTGCTTTCATGATAGCTTAAGTAGAATCGCAGAGTGCATTATGAATTTCTTTTAGAATTTTTTGGATTGAGTTTGAGGAAGATAGTCATTAACAATTGAAACAATTTCTTATTAGTTAACCTTTGAATTCATTGCATATATAGTGCTAACACTCTTGAAATAAAAAGACTTGCCTCGGGTTGACAATTAATGTAGGAATTAAGATTTCCTGAAAAAAGACATCTTAGTGCACCAACATTTTGGCACTGTTTCCAGGGAGAGTGTTCCAAAGTGATTTCCTTTTTATCTTGCTGCAAAAGAATTGGGTTTTAAAAATGGGAGGTAAGAACCTACATACCTAGCAAGTAAAGTGCTTGCTTACCAGCCCTCTTTTCAGCAAAAGCTTAGAGGTTAAATAAGAATTGGTTTTTATGAATGACTAGGAATAGAAAGATAGAAAAAGAACAGAACCCCCCTCCAAAATCCACAAAACCCAAGGGATCAGTGAACCTTGGGAGAACGACCTTTATAGATGAAATTGTGAGAAAAGCAAAATCTCAAGCATCAGTAGGATTCCGGGCTATATCTAGAAAAAGTCCTACTATAATCCCTCAAGCAGCAGGCTCACCATTTATAGCTCTCGCTAAGATTCAAATCCAAATTGGAGGATCTAAACAGAGTCTTCAAGCTATAGTAAGCTTACATTCCGATCCTATACAAGAGGGAAAATCGTGTAACTTAAGAGAAGGAGAAGGAGAAACTAGTGGAACTGCTAAGGTAGGACCTTAGTTGTCTGAACAAGGGTCTCCTGTGATCCCTGATCTAGGTAGTGCTGCAAATCCATCTCGGGTTATTAATCCTCCGCTTACTCGAAAAACACCCCTTGAAATCCCTGAAGAGTATTGGCACATCTTTGACCAAATGGAAAATCAACCACATCAAGGTCAAACCTTGACATTGGAATACCCCATAGTCGACCAAGTGGCCAATGCCCCCATGAAGGCTCTTCCTCTGCAGAGCATCCCAAATTTTCATGGGATGATCACAGAGGATCCTGAGGCCTTCCTATTCAAATTTGATGTCCTCTGCAAAGGGTATGACTACACCGCTGACCCCCAAAAGCTAAAACTATTCCCTTGTACTCTGAAAGGAGAAGTTTTAAGATGGTTCACGGGTCTGGGTGGACATACTATTAATTCTTGGGACGACATGAAAACCTCCTTCCTCGTAAGATACCAGGAATTTTGCAAGACTAGGGAGCTAAAGGATGAAATATTTAAGATGGCTGCAAAGGATAATGAAACTCTAGAAGAATACGTCGAATGGTTTCATTATAACTTGCAGATATCTCCACACACCACCCTACCAAAAGAAGTCCTAAGAGCTATCTTAATTAAAGGAATGAAAGAGGAGTGGTTAGAAACTATAAATTTAACGGGGAAAGGAGATATTATTTAGGAAGATTATGATGAAATCATTCGCTTGTGTATCAAGTGTTTGCGAGGAAGCTCACGCATAGGAGCAGCAAGCCGAGATCCCATGAGCGGGGGAAGCAAGCCACATAGTGGAGGCGTAACACGAATGGAAATCGGTAACCTCCTGGAATATTTCAACACGGACATCCTGGGCACCCTCACAACGCAACTGGACGTCCTACAGGCTAAACAAAAACAAACTTTAGTAGAAAAAACTTGATCGTTTTCTGTCCATGTTGTTGGAAGAAGCATAGCCAACAGGAGTGCCCATTAGACATGGTTCAGACATGCGCTATCTGTACCAAGGATCATGCCACTAAACAATGTCCATCACTCCCGAGGTTGAAAGAAGGGTTCAAAGAAGCAGAAGAAGAGGTAGAGCTAGTATATCTAATGAACCCACATTGATAGTGGCATGCCAAACCTCTAGGTATGTCACAAGATGCATCCTAGTTCTTTCCTTCTTCAAAGTTTAATCAGCAACAGAACCCTGGGGCAGCATGGCAAGGCCAATCACACTACTCAAATTGGAAACCTCAGCCATTCCCTATGACACCATGGTCAACTCAATCCTTTCCGGGTAATGGCTGGCCAAATTCTCCTTTTACTCCTGTTTCGCAAGGCAATCCCTATCAATCCCAGTGGCCTACCTCCACTTCTAAAAATCCGAATTGGTCTACAAATTGGCAGCGACCTTTGGGAATATCCAACACTCCTATGGGGACAGTTCCTCAACCTCAACCCGCATTGTCAGCTCCTTATCCATTACAATAAAATCCTCAGCCTCTTCTGCGTCCTCAACTTCCAGCCCAACCGAATCCAAATCCCAATAACAGACCAGTCCAACTTGTGCAAATTGTAGAAAGCTCAAAGTATGAGATTGAGCAAAAAGAATGTAATGAACTTAGATTAAGGTCAGGATGTATCATCACCCCTAAGGAAAATAGGGATCAACCATCAATTGAGATCGAAACACCACCTGTACATATACCACCACCTGTAATTAATACTGAAATGAAACGAGGAGAAGAGACAGATCAGCAGAAATATCCAGAACAACTCATAGTCACTTATCCCCCATTCCATGAAAGGTTAACAATACCTAAGCCGATTGTTTACCCAAATTTTGATCTTGGAGGGGAACTATAAAAATTCCGCTCCTCTAGGCCATTCAGAACATTCCCATCTATGCTAAAACAATTAAAGAGTTATGTGTAAAGAAGCCTGTGAGGAAAGCAAAACTTCACCCACCATTCATGTTGTAGGAAACTTATCTGATTTACTCTTGGGAGGGGAAAATCCAGTAAAGTATGAATATCCTGGGAACCCCATAGTGACAGTTCAAATATATGGCCACTAGTTGATCTGGGTGCAGCGATTAATATTTTAACAGCACAAACCCATCAAACACTTGGTATTACAACCTTGGAACCAACCACCACCTTACTAGAACTTGTTGATCATTCAGTGGTAAGGCTAGAAGGAACTCCACAAGATATCATGGCCTTTGTTGATTCATGGGAATATCCAGTAGATTTTCTTGTTATAAACTCAAAGAGTCGATTGGATGGGCACCCTCTGATACTGGGCCAACCTTGGCTAGCGATAGCTGATGCATATATAGGCTGCCGAGAGGACAACATGACTATTGCAAAGGGGGATGCTATAAAAAATATTGTTTTATATCCCCCTACCAAACCAAGTCTGCCCATTGTAAAGATATGTAAACAACCACCAGCATACCTGGAACAAAGCATCCATTCACCACTCACAGTAGCAGAGGCACTAGAATTCAAACATCAGACTAAAGATGACGTTATCAACAATTTCATCAATCAGCCAACTGATGTGAGAAATGCAAAGTGTCAAATGCTGAAATAAATCCTTGATAATGAAGCATTGGAAGATCCCTTGAAGGATACTGATGATCAACACATCCAGATGACTATTGTTCATAGTAGCAAGTTGGTGGAAATTGAACCAAGCAAAGTTTTAAACATTAATGATAGCTTGGATAGTGATCAGTAGCAAAAGCTCATTCAGATCCTGCAAAAATATAAAGGGGTTTTTGCCTAGGATTATCCTGATATGAAGGGTATAGACCCACAGTTGTGCACTCATCACATCTATATTGAGAAGGATGCTTGACCTATCTAGCAACCCTAGCGGAGATTGAATCCGCACCTTAAGGATATTTTGAAAAAAGAATTACAGAAGCTACTAGATGTGAATTTCATTTATCCTATTTCAGATAGCAAATGGGTTTCTCCATTGGTGTTCGTCCCCAAGAAAAATGGGAAATGGTGTATCTGTGTAGATTATTGGGAAATGAACAAGGAAACACATAAAGATCATTTCCCTCTCCCATTTATCGATCAAGTCCTTGATACCTTGGTAGGGAAGAAATTATTTTCCGTCCTAGACAGCTTCAGTGGCTACAATCAGATTCAGATCGCCCCTGAAGACCAAGACAAAACAACCTTCATCTGTCCCTAGGGTACGTTCGCTTATAGAGTATTACCATTCAGCTTATGCAATGCCCCAACCACGTTTCAAAGAGCTATACTTAGCATTTTTTCTGACCTGATAAATGAAGGACTTGAGGTATATATGGATGACTTTACTCCATATAGGGATGACTTCGATCAAGCACTGAAAAGATTAGAAAAGGTTTTAGAACGATGCATTGATACTAGGTTATGTTTAAGCAATGTCAAGTATCACATGATGATGACCGAAGGTGTAATCTTAGGACATTATATTTCTGCAGCAAGGATATAGGTAGACCCAACAAAAATTCAGGTAGTTCTTTTACTGCCTACTCCACGTACTTAGACAAAGGTATGTAGTTTCCTGGGATATGAAAGCTATTATCGCAGGTTTATTAAAAAATTTTCACAAATTGTTGCACCTTTATATGCTTTAACTAGAAATGTTGATTTCAAATGGTCTGACAAATGTGATACAACTTTTATAAGTTTAAAGAAGCTATTCTCGATGGCACCGATATTACGTGGACCAAACCAGGAGCTTCCTTTTCACATATCCACGGATGCATCAGATGCAGCTATAGGCGTTGTCCTTAGTCAGGAGGAGGATAGGAAGCCTTATGCTATATATTATATTAGAAAAAATCTTACTCCTGCAGAACTTAATTATACAGTAATAGAAAAAGAATTCTTAGCTGTTATTTATGAAATAAAAAAATTTAGACATTACATAATCGGCTACCAAGTTTTTATGTATACTGATCACTCTGCCATTTGGTATTTAGCTAAAAAACCTATCACAAATGGTCGAGTGACTCGTTGGGTATTGCTTTTGCAGGAATTTGACATTAGTATTAAGGATCGTCCAGGGAAGTAAAACCCAATTGCTGATTTTTTGTCTCAAATCCCAAAGGTAAATGATCCACTGGTAGTGGACAACCAATTCCCAGATGAACATTTATTTACCGTGACAGTCAAGATGTCATGGTACGCAGATGTGGCAAATTATCTGGCAGTAGGGAAGCTTCGCAGGCATTTGACAACAAGGGAGAGGAAATAGATCATTCAGCGTAGCGCTTGATTCTCTTGGATTGGCAGATATCTTTTTCACACAGGGTCTGACATGTGTATATGTAGATGCATTCGTGAGGATGAATTTATGACATCCTAAAAGCTTGCCATGACGAACCCTACAAAGGACACTTCACAGATTGAAGGACAGGGCATAAGGTACTACAAAGGTGCTATTATTGGCCCACTGTTTTTAAAGATGCTAAGAAATATGCCTAGGCTTGTGATAGCCACCAAAGGATGGGCCGACCTAGCTAATCTGATGAAATGTCGTTGCAACCCCAACTAGTCATAAAACCCTTCGAACGATGGGCATTGGACTTTGTTGGCCCATTTCATTTGCCATCGAATCAGAAATCCTACATATTGGTTGCCATAGATTATGTGACGAAATGGGTGGAAACAATAGATTTACCAAGACCCACAGAGGAAGCCGTGATTAACTTCCTCTTTGGGTTGTTCATGCAGTATGGTTTACCGCAGGAAGTGATAACAGATGGGGGAGGGAAATTCGTAGGACACAATATTACTGCCACTCTCAGAAACCATCACATTACACATAGGATCACTTCCCCGTATCACCCGTAGGTGAACGGGCAAGTCGAAAGCACCAATAAGGTCATTGAAGTGATTCTGACCAAAACAATCTCAACACATCGACGAGACTGGGCTGCTAGACTACCAGAGGCCTTATGGGCCTATCACATGAGCCTATCACATGACTTGGAGGAATACTACTGGATACTCTCCGTACAATCTTGTGTTCGACAAAGAACCTATTTTTCTGATCGAATTTGAAATAAAGACTCTAAGAATAGCTCAGGAAGTGGGGCTGGATTTAACAAAAGCCCAAACCAAGCGACTTCAACTAATCAATGAACTAGATGAAGCTCGTCTGCTAGCTTTACAACGGACTGCAATTATTCAGAAACAAAGGGAAAAGTGGCATGAGAGCCTCATAAAAAAGAAGACATTTCAAAAGGGCGATTGGGCACTCCTTTACGACTCCAGATTCTAGGAATTTCTGGGCAAGTTGCAAACAAGATGTCTCGACCCTTATGAGATTCAAGAAGTATATAACAATGGAACTCTTACTTTGAATACCATTGACGGGTTTGGCCATTCTTTTAAGGTGAATGGGCATTGGGTGTGTCTCTACCACAAACCACTCACCAAGGAGTCTTTCTGCTAGCAGGTATGCAAGGACCCCTCCATGTAAATCTTAGCTGCAGAGAGTGTTGACCCTGCAACTTTTCTTTCAAAAAACTCATATTTTTTAAAATTGTAAATAATGTATATATTCTTTTTTTTATTGTAATACAATTAGCTACCACCATGTAAATATGAGGATTTTTCTCGTTTTAAGTGCTTCATAAGTGTTATTCAATCAATTGAACGATTGATGTTCAATCAATTGAACAACACTTATTTTTGTGTATGGAAACTGCTTTTCAATCGATTGAACAACACTTTTTGTGTTTTTCATTTTTTTCATTTTTGTTGTTCAAATGATTGAACGGTTGCTATTCAATAGATTGAACAACACTTTTTGCTGTTTAAAATTTTTGCTATTCAAACGATTGAACGATTGATGTTCAATTGATTGAACAACATTTTTAAATTTTTAAATTTTTGCTATTCAAACGATTGAACAATTTCTGTTTAATTGATTGAAGAACACTTTTTGCGTTTTTAAATTTTTGCTTGTCAAATGATTGAACGATTGTTGTTCAATTGGTTGAACAACCCTTTTTGTGTTTTTCATTTTTACATCTTCATTGTTCAAACAATTGAACGGTTGTTGTTCAATCGATTGAACAACACTTTTTGCATTTTTTATTTTAAAAAAAATTATGTAGAAATTCCCACTGTAGATCAACATATTATGAAATAGACTAAAGCAAAATAGAAGATCTACTTCTACAACAAACTTTGTGGAAGATTAATCAAATAGAGCAAGATCAATGAGAACACATATAACTGCGAATGAGAAATCAACCACACATAACACATAAGAAATAACATGGGGAAAGCCTCAACCTAAAACCCCAATCTCTGTATTATCATACAAGTGGAAATCTTGTTCAAGTTACAAAAAGAATTAGCTCTCAAGCTATCCTACTCTCTCTGCAATCAAACAATACAACTCACAGACTGAATAGACATTGTATATGTTCTCCTCAAGCCCTCCAAGCCTCCTATTTCCTTGCGCAGTTTTTCTTGGGGTCCATTGATGTCACATGTGTGAATTTGCCTCATCACACTCACAAAACCTGAACAAGTACTTGCACAATCCTCAAGGAAAGAATTCCTTATGCATGCAATAGATATTCAGAATGGAATATTCTAGCAACTGATAGTACACTACCCCTCCATCTGATCTCAACTGGGTCTCTATATGAACTGACATGCATGAGTTATTTATGAGAGAATATTCAGTTATCTTAAGTGCAGCAGTTGCATGTATGCATTAACTAACTGAACTCACAATTAATTCAACAAACTATTTGAATTAATCTAACTAGACTTGACTCAGTTAACTGAGCCAACTAATTACAACTCATCCTTATCTCTTTAACTGATGGAGAAATTCCTCAATTAATGGAGAAACTGTTGCATGTTTGATTTTCTACAACTAATTAACTCGTGGTGAATTAATTAATTATTTTACAAACAACTGCTAAGATCAAATTCGAATTTTACTTCACTATTTTAGTTTAGGGACTGACTAAAATAGGAAGGTATCCCAAAATGTTATTTATAGTAGTACTAAATTTATCACTTCTATATTTAGCTTTTCTTGTTGCTATTTTCAAAAAATTATTGTTCAAACAATTGCGGTTCAATCAATTGAACAACACTTTTGGTTTTTTTCTTTCTTTATTGATATTTGTTGTTCGATGGATAGATTGTTGTTTAATCGATTGAACGCTTGCTGTTCAATCAAGTGAACAGTAATTTTGTGTTTGTTTTTTTCTTTCAATTTTTGTTGTTCATATGATTGAATGATTCCTATTCAATCGATTGAACAACAATTTTGCATTTTTTTTCTTATTGATATTTGTTGTTCATACGATTAAACGATTGTTGTTCAAATGATTGAACAACACTTTTGCAATTTTTTCTTATTTGATATTTGTCGTTCAAACGATTGAACGATTGTTGTTCAATCATTTGAACAACAACCTTACGTGTTTTCCTTTCGATTTTGCCGTTCAATTGATTGAACGATTGTTGTTCAATCAATTGAACAACAATTTTGTTTTGTTTTTGATTTTGTTGTTCAATCGATTGAACGATTGTTGTTCAATCAATTAAACAACAATTTTGTTTTCTTTTTTATTTTGTTGTTCAAATGATTGAGCGATTGTCTTTCAATCAATTAAACAACACTTTTGGGTTTATTTTAGGACGAATTGTGATTTATTTTATTGATTCATTGCCAATCATGGTGCCATCTTCTTTTTCTTTTATGTTTTGAATAAACATCACTTGACTAGATTTGTGCCTAACATAAAGAAAAACAGTAATGTCAACACTATTATGATTTATGAAGCCTCTTGATGGTTATCTTTATCCAAAATATGATATGGTGCATCTCTATAATGACTGGCTAGACATATTTTTTGGACACATCATAAAATGATTCATTATTTCAAACCACGCTAGCTTACTTACCACACTTTCAAATGGACAAATCCCTTCAAAACGATGAGATGGGGGTAAGAGTATAACCTTTCCTTGGCATCGTTTTACTTCTTACACCATCCCTGACTCTTAAGGAGCAAATGAGCCTCCCTCTTTTTATAAAAACATCAAAATATGAGAAAAATGAAAATATAGAAATATGCAAATGCAATGAAAACTATCTTAAAGAGGACAGGGGGTCTCATCATGAGCCAGCCTACCATGATCATAAATATGTAACAGGTGACATTCTATTTTTGGCTACCAAACTAAGGTAATGACCTTCTTGATGATTAAAAACTGTCAGAAGGACAGGGGGTCTCATTACGAGCCAGCCTGATCATTTTGATATATCATGTTGAATTGCACTATGATCATCTGGTCACCATGCCAGCATGCCAGCATAGTCGTCTCTTTATGGAAGAAAAATAAGAATAAACTACATACTAAAAGGAGGACTCTATCTCATTTGTGGGGTTAAAAATCAACCTTGTCAAGGCTAAGAATGCATGCTGGCAACAGTGGCTCTGCTTATGGTATTGGAATATTATCTTCCATTACGAAATTCTCTCTATTCTATTTCCACCTATGGATTCATTTCTAAGAATATTTCCCATTTGAACAACACTCTTACAAGTCAATATGCATGGTATCTTATGTTATTTATTCATTGTATTATATTTGTCCAATCAATTCATGACAGTCATTACTGCTTACTGCCAATTATGCATCTATTACTAATACTGCTTGCGATGAACATATT
Organism: Pinus taeda; assembly: GCA_000404065.3. Taxonomy (NCBI): domain Eukaryota; kingdom Viridiplantae; phylum Streptophyta; class Pinopsida; order Pinales; family Pinaceae; genus Pinus; species Pinus taeda. Next base: position 65,204 of record APFE030269918.1, read on the forward strand.
TTCACATAATAATGTAGATATTTTTTATTATTATCTTTTTTGGCCATTTTTACCTCTGATATGTGTATGGCTTTAATTGCTTTGTCATGAATTGCATCACTTTTCTAGATTGGTTGTCTACATTTATGAGTCATCAATTCATGCACTTGCTTTTCACATGCTTGGCAGAAGTGGACGCCCTTTTTCACATTGCAGGGGGGATGGTCTATGTATGAACAACGTGTGTGACAGTTACGGATAATTGAATGCTAATTATGAAATTGATTTTTGGGTAAAGGCTGCATGATGATTGGATATGCGTAATAATTAGAAAGGTATTTCCGATTGGAGAAATGACGGTGACCATTATGGATGGCATGCGAGTTGATTATGAGCCTGCGTAAAAAATGGTTGATGAGACAAATGACTTGACTATATATGTTTTTAAATCCTAAATCAATGCCATTTTCCTATTAATTGCCTTAACGATCTTTGTTGTTGTTCTAATTTGTGAAAGAGCAAGAGAAGTCCATGCAGGAGAACCAATAACAGTAACACAACAACCGTGGGAGATAGAGCTATCCGAAATGAGCCCACAGTACTCATGGAATCAGACCAGGCTCATGCAATTCTCGAGCACGCAGGATGGCTGCAATATCTGAATAAATTACAGGGTTCACGAAGAAATGACACTCGAATTCTTGTAGAATTTGTAGAATGGCAACACCATAGTAAGAGGCAAGGATATAATAGTCTTTGAAGCGGTCATAGTTGAAGTCACTGGACTTCTAGCTGAGGGAACAAAGTGGACAAACAAGCACGTCCTTCTGCATAATGCGGTTGCAGTGTTCCAGGACCCGGATGAGGAATTAGCGCGAACATGGAAATGGATTCACCCTTCAGTGCCATGGTAAGAGTTGGCAGTCATTGTGCAACAGCACATCACATGTGATGGTTGCCAGGATGTGGTAAAGCCCCGTCAACTCAAATTTTTAGCCATCCTAAAATAGAGAATTTCAGTTAATTTGTCATTTTTTTGAATTCTCTATTGCATGATGTTGTTGGACGAGTTAGGAAAGCTAAGGACTCACGCAATGTCATTAGTCATCACAAACTGATTAAATTGCTTATCATACATGGACTGACCCAACATCAGTTAACCTAGGATAATATTGTAAATCCTACTCTGGCCCCACCTCCAGAAAACCCAGTAACATAACATCAAGGGCCTAGAACCCCAGGTCTGAGAAGGACATTGAAGAGGAAAAATTCCTCTGTGCCTTTGAACCCAGAAAAACACAGACATTTTGCACGAGTGAAGTTCCAATGGCATACCCCAATTCAAAAAAATGAGGTTGGCCCATTGCTCACACCACCTCCAAGTCCACAGAATACCCCTTTGTAAGACTATGAGGAAGAGGTGGCCAGGGTATTGGAAAACATGGGGATGTTTAGCGAGGGAAGAGAACAATCTGAGAATGTTGAATGATAGAATTGTACCCCCAACTAGTTTTCCTCTGTTGATAGCCCTGATTGTGATCAAACCCTGCCATTTACTGATTTCTTGGAAGAACGGAGGGAACCAGTCCCTTCTGTGGAAAAACCCCTTGAAGTTGAGATGCATGAAGAATAAGCTATGATAGAAGAAAATCAAATAGAAGATATCGGTCCAGTGGACCCCCCAGCTGAAGAAAATCCTGCAAATGAGACCCTGGGAGATGAAAATCAACTAGGCAATGCTATTTTTTCTATGTCCCCTGAGGATGAGGCCTACCCAGAAGAAAGCTCGAAAAACGATAATTGCTTAAGAGACACCATTATATTGGGGTCTCCTGAGAGAAAAAATCATGTCAAAGAAGAACTAAAAGGTGAAGTTCCATCGAGAGATACAGTTCTAGTTGAAACCCTCCCTGATGTTGACACAATACCACCCAAGCATGAACCTGAGAAAAATGCAGCTACACCACCACCGGTTGGAAGTCCTGGAATAAAGAAGTCCTATAAGGACAGGCTCAGAAAAATGCTAAAAAAATATAGAAAATAGAAGCGAATAATTGGGCAACTAAGACAATGGTTAAAAGAGGCCATTAGATCCAGAAAATTGAAAGTGGAAAGAGAGACCACAGGAACATAAGCAAAACATGTTCTGGAAAGGATGCTGAAACCAAAACTGAGATTCTTTTAGTCTGTTTAAAGTAAACTCAAATAGAGCCATGTCTTGTAGAGAACACTGAAATGCATATTGAAGACCCATGTGTTTGTTTGTAGGAGACCCAAATGGACTACCCTACTGTTAACGTTGTCATTCAGACTGATGTTGAAGAAAGCATCCCAATTGATTATTGCATAACTCAAGAAGCAACTAAGGCTACTGTCCAAACTGAGCCTATGTAGACACAAGATAATGATGCCCAAACATCGGAGACACTTTCTTATATTCCCTTAGTAAGGGAGGCATTTATTAGGAGACTGCAGAATGAACTACTTAAGGTTTAGCAGGAATTAACCCAGCACAAGGAGGAGGTAGTGCCCCTACGTATACATCAAGAATTAAAGAAAAAGTTTGAGGCACTCACAATGATTGAGGATGAGATCTTTGCTTAGTACAAGGTTGAAAAAAAAAAGTTGAGAAAGAATAAGACAAATTACAAAAGGATAAAGAGCAGTTGGAGATTTTCTTCTCTATTTATTCAGACACCCTGTCATGCAGAGCCCCTGCTACAAATTATGCCCTATTCCTCCTGGAAAGATACCTCCTGCTGAAAATCAAAGTTGTTAAGGCTGGGAAGTCTGTGGAAATCAAAACTACCCCGGACTTTGTCAAGTGCTTTAGAGAAAAGAACGAGCAGGTACAACCCCTCCTTTGCGAACTTTATATACAAAATTTCTTTCTAGAAGATGACAAAGACAACAACCCTGGCCCCTTTATAGGGGATGTATAATTCCAGGAATTTCTCTCTTTTGCTACTAACCAAATCAAGTGGGCCAAGGCTCACAATAATTTTAGAAAGCATGAAGAAGGAATCGACCTATGGGTTAGAGGGGAACCTACAAAACCCCTGCATCTCTTGGTCAGGCACAAGCAATTCATGAAGCAAGATGGTGTTGTGGGCCAATTGGGGCAATTTCATACAGATATTATACAAGATGGAAAGGAGTACTTCCAAGAGATTAAGGAGAAAGCCTTGCCTGTAGCCAGACAAAGGTGGGAAGTCTCCAACATTATTGTTAGAAATCGAGAACCATTTGGATACTGAAACTTTAAAGTTGCCTCCTCTTGTTTTCATAAGTATAGTAACATGGTCTTAACCATGGGGCCTGAATGGATAGGATGTCAGTATAGAACTCCAATCATATGGTATCCTCTAGATAAGTATCATTGTGACTACACCTTGAGGGATCAAGACGTTAACCAGGATTTTTCTATACTTAAGAAGAAAAATGGCTTCACAATTTATAAGGAGGAGGTATATCCTGCCTATTCCCTAACTTAGCTACACCTCAACTATTTAATTGCATGAGGTTATGCAACAAGGTAAGCTGGGGAGTATGTTGGGTCAAGAAAAAGGTATATTTTCTCCTTGGTAATAGCTTTATTTAGCACTCATCCTCACATGATTATCTCTATTTATGAATAAAAGTAGAGGAAATAATACCTAAAGTAAAGTAAAAGTAATCAGTAACAAATTAGACGAATCTAAGCAGGAAAAACTGATTTTTACTATCTTTATGTGCAGAAGTCACGAATTGAGCGATAGCTGCCCAATCGACAGAACGAAAACATCTCATAAGGGAAAGCGACAATGTCAGAGGCAAAGCAGGAAAACGAAAGATTGGGCATACCAATGACTATTTTATGACAAAATCAGATCAAGTATAGAGAAATCCTTAGGATCCCCTGATCCTAAGGATTCACTTTTATCTATTTACTTTCTAAATGTAATATATAAGGCCGAAAGGAAAAACTACACGAAGTTCATAATTTCACAGTTTGTAATTATTCTTTTTGACATATAATACTGTTATTTTGGATGTGACTTGGTTATTTATATTAATGAAGAAAGACTGTGTTTAACGCATACTTATATTCTGAGTATCTCTTAGCGGAGACTTCTAATGACTTTGGGCCCAGTCAAGAGAAGATCTACTGCTTCACCAGTGTCATAATATTTTCTATTTCATTATTGATTTCTTGTCAATGTTAAGTTAATATTACTTTTGATTATTGTAAGGATTTTCAATTCAGTTTTCTTTTGATGTTCATTCGAGATTTAGAATGATCGATGTGTTATATGCGATTAATACTTTTAATTGAATTGGTTATGCTAGTTCTAGCTCAAATCGTTGTTCCTTTCAAGTAATGTTATCATAGATTTCAAAGATAGAATTAATCGCTTTATGCTTTGACAGTTGTTTGCTATTAAGGTAATGTTTGTTATTCCTGTATCGTTTGTTGTTCAATTCAGAATTGTTGTTCAATTCAGATTTGTTGTTCAATTTGGAATTGTTGTTCAATTCAGATTTGTTGTTCAATTCGGAATTGTTGTTCAATTCAGATCTATTGTTCAATTCAGAATTGTTGTTTAATTAGTATTTGTTGTTCAATTACCATTGTTGTTAATTGTTACAGTTCTCTTTCATGAGTGAGCGAGTTAGCTTCAATTCTAGTTAATACTACCAAGCGTGATTCTTTGCAAGTTGTATTCAGATCCATTTGCTTTCATGATAGGTTAAGTAGAATCGTTGAGTGTGTTATGAATTTCTTTTAGAATTGTTTGGATTGAGTTTGAGGAAGATAGTCATTAACAATTGCAACGATTTGTTATTAGTTAACCTCTGAATTCACTACATATATAGTGCTGACAATCCTGAAATAAAAAGACTTGCCTCGGGTTGATAACTAATGTAGGAATTAAGATTGCCTGTAAAAAGACATCTTAGTGCACCAACATTTACAACCCAATATTTGGCAATCGGGAGTCTGTCAATAGTTGGATCTCATGCTCCACTTCTCTCTTAGGGGGTAGCCCTTTAGGCTCCCGGAACACGTCCGTGTATGCCTGTAACAACTCCTCCAATTGTTGTTTTTTTTCTTAGTACACCCCTCTAGGGATGCCTTGCCTCTTATTGACTCCTATACACACTGATTTTCTCTTAAAAACAATAAAGCATACTTCTCGCTGGAACTGATCAATTTCTTGGCTTGGTTGGCACTTATCAATGAAATTTTTGACTTTCCTTTGTGCGTGTTGATGATGAATGATTTTCCATCCTTGATGAGCCGATACTGGTTAGCTATCCTCATGAATATTGCATCACACATGTATGGACTCCCAAACACGACTCCCCATACATAAAGGGGAACCACATCCAGATCTAATTCACAATAAAATAAGCACTGATAGCAAATCTAATTTTACATTGTTTTGTTAACTTCATCTTTGCATCCTTATGTACCCATCCCAGTGGATATGGGTTTGGATGATCACGAACTTCCAGCCCCAACTTTTTGACCAGATCTGTTGCAATGAGATTTTTCTACGATCTTGAGTCAAACAGAGCATCAATCTTCTTCTTCTTGACTTGTATCTTTACATGGAAGAGTTTGGTCATTTCTTTCTCTCCTGTTGCTAAAGGCTACTCAGATTCACCTCCTTCTGCACTGATGTACATACGATATTTTCATCCACGTCCAATTTGCTTTCAACTTGGTTTCTCAAATTAGTGGCCATGAGATTCTTCTTCTTATTATCTTTCTTCTTGTTCTTCAGGTTTAGCTCTGGATGCAACTTCTAGCACTTCTCCTCTATATGGCCATCAATGTTGCAGTGGTTTCTAAGATCTTTGTAATGGTGTGTTATGGTTGTCGCCTTTTTATCTTCCCCCCCTTTTTGATTCTTCTTCCCCTCCTTAGAAGCATCTTGTTGCTCATTTTGCTTAATCCACTTGACTACGCTCTTTTCAGGCCTATGTTCTCCAGGTATTGTGCCTGTACACAAAACTCGTCCATCGTTTTGGGCTTGAACAACATCACTTGCTCATGCATATGGTGGTGCATACCCCCCAAATACTTGAGGAGTACATTTGGGTTCTTTGGAGAGTTACCCACCCTTATTGCCGTCTTTCTGAATTATGTGGTGTACTCCTACACGCTTTGGCCCAAATTTTTCCTAAAGTAATGCCACTAGATCCGCTGGTCTTCCACGTACCCAATGGGATAAAAATGTGACTTAATGAGGGTTTTGAAATCCTCCCACTTAGTCACTGAAGGTTCTCCCTCCAACCTCAAGGTTTCTGTGTGGTTCTCCCACCAAGTCAGTGCATGGCCCTCTAATTTCAGCTGCACAAATGAGATATTCTGCCCTTCCTCGATTTGATGTACACTGAAACAAACTTCCAGTTATTGCAACTAGTGGTTCAAATTCAGAGGGTCGATCTCACCATGGTGTGGATTGATATCGAATTTTTCTTCCACTTTAAAAAGGGACTGGTTCATGACACTTGAACTGGGTTGATCATTCTCAGGTTCTTTCTTTGGCTAGTTCTCTGCATCTTCCCGATCTCCCAATCCCCTTTATGATTTGTCCTCTGCATTTGAACCCCCTTCTCTCCAAATATCCCCACTAATTTCTTAGGTCCTCCATGAGCAGGTTTACATTGTGGTTTATATGCACGACTTTTTCTTCGAGCCGTGAAAACCTCATCTCTGCAGGATCATGAGGTTTGTTTACAAATTTGTCACCCATGATTAGGGTTTTACGATTTTTGGCCTCACCGATCTAGATCCCTGCAATCTCCACAAAATATCCAAATAAACCTACTCCGATACCAAATGATTTGTAAACTACCATGGATATTCCACTAAACAACTTGCCACAACGAATCTGATAATATTATATTTAAAATCTGAGATTCTACACTATTACAATTTTATTTAATTTCTATATTTGTAAAATTAACTGTAATTAGTGCATGCATGTAAAAGTAAATCAAGCATAAAGGAAGAGAACAACAAAATAATCTCACAAACACATAATACACAAGATATGCTCTCTAGGAAACCTTTCCGGAGAAAACCTAGCTGGAAGGTGAGGTCACTTCACTCTCTTTCCTTTTCTGGAAATATGGCTGCAGATACAAAGAAGTAATGTCTGTGGCCCATGGGCTACTATAGTGCATAGATCCCCTCTGTGTGTTCTACCTCCCATATCTCCTGGCTATATTTGCTCAACAATGGAACAAAATTCTCTCAAAATAATGGAATGCCTCTTCCCCCTAGTGGCTCAGTTATAACACAACCCGATAGCCTACTAGTGGTTAATTTTGACTACATCAACTCTTAAGTAGAGTTATAAAATAGAATCTTCTAGAGTCGTTTACATCACAAGCACATGGCTATCCCCTTTTCCATGAATAATGGGGGCTGGCACGACATCCTCCCGAACTATAGGTGTGAAAACAGGAAGGTCAACTTATGAGTGGCATAACTTTTGCATACAGACTCCGATTGACACGATTCTTGCACTGTTGGAAAGCTATCTGTGTGTAGAATAGCATGAAAATGTGCTACAAAATAAGCAAAGTTTTACCTCCAAAAAACATTGTTTGATGCCTCAAAATGCTCTTGGAAGGTTTCAGACCCCGTTTCTCCAAACTGGGTCCCGCCGGTAAAAACGGTCCCCTAAGTTGATTCCTCCACTTTTTCCATTCCAAATGCATCGAGATGGATGAAAAAAATATAATGATCCAATTCGGATCAGTGGTTGAGAATGATTCCCTCATTGAGAGGGAGTGTTGATATTGTAGCATCAGGGTAGACATTCACCCTAGGTCAAGGGTATTAACCAAGTGCCATGTAATATGGCTAAGGAGAATGGCCCAAATAGCATCATGGCCCAGAGTGCTCCCCCATTTAGAAGGTTCTGACTATATTACCAAGGGTTACTTGGCTAGTGGGTGCAGTGAGTGTCCCAAAGCATCGAGCAAGTATTTTTACCATTATTGTTCCATGTGATGACATGGGGGAAATGGTAAATTGGCCCACAGTTTCACCATTGGTCAGGGAGAATTGAATTTGTTCCATTTGACTACTTAGTTATTTGGTGACCTAGCTTTGCTTTACCCTAGTCAAAGGATACCTGACCATATCACCAAAGGTTATTTGGCTAATGGGTGACTAGATCCTTTGCATGATTGTTTCGACGTGGTTCTAGAATAGAACATGAATTAGATGGATACATTAACATAGAAAGCTCATTCAAAATTTTCTTGGGATGGAGAATTTTTTCAGCAAAGTGGACATATTAAGAACTTAAGGCGAATACCTCCATAGCTAAGAGGGAGTGTTGATTTTTGGATAACTGCGGGAGGTATTCCCTAGCTACACAAGTCAACTAACAAAGGAAATTTAATTTAATTTTAAGGTATTCAAGTTGGCCCCACCATTTGAATGGGTGTGACCCTTGGTCAAAACCCACCTCTTTTGACCACCATAAATATAAATTCGACCTCCTCACTTGGAAATGCATCTCATCACTCATATATTTCTCTCTCACATGTGGGAAGAAATCTGAGCAAGAGGGTGAAGTTATAAGGAGCATGATTTTTAAAGTTTGATTAGCATTTTACCAACATTGACCAATGTTGACCAAGATTCTTCTAAGATCTGTTTGAATAGCTTCGATCATGTCTTTCTAGGCACTTTGACTGTAGGTCTGAACTAGCCTCAGGCCAAATTTCACCCCTTTGACTTGCATTGACTTCTTTGGTTTGATTAAAGTTTGACCAAGCATTTCTGGGCAGTTTGACGTAGCTAATCTATTGTTGTAGAAGGCCAAATTTTGGCCTATTTGAATAGGCTTGACCAGTGCTATGATTTTGGTCTTGGTTGACCAAGTTTGACTTGAAAATATCAGATTGTACTTTTGCATAATTGAATAATTTATCCTAGAAAAGATTGTTGGGTTTTCTCCCGAATTTGGGTTTCCCAGGGAAAAATTTTGGTGTCAACTATGCATGGCTTTTCTATTATGATCTTTACTATTTCTATTGCATTTACAATTTAATTTTATGAGTGTAATTTCTTAATGATATTATGGAATGTGCTAAAGTAATATCATATATGATTGGAAGTATTTATTAGTTGTAGAAAATTGTGCTTGTCTAATTAGCACTAGAAAGTCAACATTCCACACACAACTCAGAAATAACTAAGTGTGAAATTTAGGGTAAGGGTAGGCAATACATATTAGTGATGATGGCATGTGAAAATAGATCGACACTCTTCCCAGTTATTGTGGATTTTTGAACCTAAGTTTCCTTACAAAACAAAGTCCTTTAAAACTAATCTTACTACCAAGAATTGGCTTAATATGAGTTTTCTTTCATTTCTTTAGTTAGCCCAACAACAAACTAGTTGGACTAACCTATGGCTTGAGAAACCATCTCATTTGGCTGAAGTCACACCAACCTATACTCATGGTTGGATTTGTGCCCACGTGGTTTTAAACCAATATCCTTTTCACTACATACTGCCTTAATAGAACACCTTATCACTAACTTCTATACACCCCATGGAATTAAAATGAGTTATTTTAAAATAATTTTTGTTTAGGAAATGAATATGTAAGTGTTAAATTTTTATAAAATATTTTATATGATTGTTTTATTAGTTATGTTGATAGATGTCCCTATTTCAAAATTGAGGTTCCGAAATATAGATATTCATAATAAATATCAGATGCATTCCCAATATTTAATAAACTCCAAATACTCTACATCATTATCACAAATATAGGAATGAGATTAGACTTGAAATTTAATCTTGACCATTTTTCCTTTGTTATTTCATTCTTCCAAAATAACTTTAAATATTTATTATCATGGAAAAGTGTGTGGGTAGTTTCTATTTCGGTTTCCATTTTTCCAATTTCTTCCAATATGACTACTTTTCCTCTATTCTCTACTTATTCCCGTACTCACTTACTATTTATAACGACGTTGATGTGGTCACTTCACTGCATAAGTTAACATAATTTGTGACCATTCTTAGCCTCAACTATTAAGAAGAGGTTAGGTACAAAATTACATTTCTTTTTTTTATTAATCTGCATTTTTTTGTCTAACAGTACCACTTGTGGTAGTTTTCCACACCATGTTACTTTGAGCCTTGAATGAAGGCTTATAATGATGAGTTCCAATGGAAGAAACCCTAATCCAATTAATTTTGTTGTTGTTGTTGTTGTTCATGTTTGTTTATTATTATTTTTATTGAATACACAATTCTTCTCATATATATATAGTGTAAGTTAATGAACCTTTTATTAATCACATATGCAAGATTATAGTCATAGATGTCCTTCTATCACTGTGGTATGTCACTAGGGAAACTATACCAATGATGAAAGTGAAGGGCTTTAGCCCAAAAATATACAAAAATTGAACATTGGTAGAGCCAATATCGTGTTATGCTAATACTATCTACCCTTTATAGTTGTTAAAACTACTTGTAATAAAACTAACTACATATCCAAAAACCAAGAACTAGTTGTACTAGTCTAAGAAGAAGTAGAGACATGAATAGGGTTTATTGGGGTTCTTGGAAGAATTGGGCCTTTACCGTGAGCTAATATGGCTTCTATGTGAGCCCATTGAAGAGCCGTGTACTTGTGCTCAACCTATATATTTGTAGAATAAAATATACCTTGGCTTTTTTCCTCTTAAGGAGAATCTTGCCAAGGAGAGCTTTAATGTGCCAATATAGTTCAATGGTGCAGAGATATTGGTTATAGTAGCCTCTTGTGTGGCCAATATCTAGTACCCAGTTATCTAAAGAGGCTAAAATCTCTAAATCTATGAATTCACCTTTATCAACTAAGACTTAAACAATAACTTGTTGAATTTTTTCTCGTATTTTGGAAGGAGTGTGCAAATGGAAGAGTTGAGTAGTGGGATGGGCTCAGGGATGAGTATCAAAGCTTCTCTCTACATGGATTAATGATATCCTCCTACTATGGATGCGGTAGTGGGGAATCACAAGGGATATGCCAATTGAGACTCCAAGAGGGTGGGAGTGCACAAACACTGACATCATTGACTATAAATAGAAGCTAGAAAAAATAAGAGTGAAGAGGAGCTCGAGCTCAATATGCAAGGGTTTGTGGAGGTTGATGGAGAAGTGGAGGTCTAAATGGAGTTGAGAGTAGCAAGCTATAGAAGAAAATGAAAACATTGAGCCTATAAATAAAGTAAACCAAAGAACTTGATGAAGTAGATTCAAGTCAAAATATACACCAAGGGTATGTAGAGAAAGGGCCAACCACCACATTTGGAAATAAAACAGTCATAGATGAAATTGCTTGATACCTAAGTCCATGTGCCCAAGAATAGAGTCTTCCAGTGCAACCTATGAAGCTTTCTTTCCCACTCCTAGCCAATAACAATGCTCACGATTAGAAAGAAACCACGAACAAGATTTACAACAATGGGGGAGGTTGGGCCAAGGGGACCTAGTCCTTCCCCCAGAAGAGAAGGACTAGATACCTCCATAACTAAATGCTCTTGGATTACCACTGGAACCATCGAAGTTGATATTTTAAAAATCTAAAGGGGGAGCGTGAAATTAAGCTTGGAAAGGATATGAAATTCACCCGGGGAGGAGGACTAGTCATTCAAGGCCCAATGAGAGAGAAAAATGGATTCAAGAATGCAAAGAAGGATGAGAGACTAAATAGAGTCAAATAAATAAGAGGATTTGTGAAATGTTTTGAGATTATGCTCTTTCCATGTGAGCTAGAGGAGGAAACAAGGAAGGAGATACAAGGATCAATTTATAATGGGCTTAAGGAAGGAAAATCCTTGCTATTCATCAACTGTATTCAAGATGTCTCAACAATTATAATATGATTGGCCAAAGAGTTGGCCCAATTTTTTCCATATGGATTCTAGAAACATATAGGAGATAAATAGATGCTCCATAGCCTTCACATTTGAATGGTATACACAATAGAGAGATGGTTCTTCAATTCCTTTGCATAAGATTTTGTCCCAAGTGAGTTCTCTTCTTCTAGCCAATAATTGTAGGAAATGAACAACTTTGGGCTAGAGGTTTTAAGTCCATGTATTTTTCAAAATGATTTATGAGGGATATTGATGGTTCCCTAAGACCATAATGTAAGCTTATTTGATAGTTAATTTTCCAACTGGTCTGTATCCCCATCTGAACTTGTCAACACCCTCCATCACTAATATTTTCTTATTTTATAGCTCTTTCTGAATTTTATTACAAATTTCTGAAGAGTTGTTGGGGTCCCAATTTGCTGTGGTTTTCCATTTTCTCGATGGTGAGGCTTCTTCAGTGGGAGATACAAATTATACTACCATGATGTTGTGATGCCATTTGATAATTACTTCTATTTCCACATAGTTCTCTATTATTCCTAATATTGGAATTTGCTACAATGAATTATCCTAGAAAAAATTGATTATCCATCCTTGATCTCCCAAAAAAAATGTTTTTGAATGATGAATTTGTTCTTGTTGGACAAATTCTAGATGGAAGGCCCTCAAATTTATTATGACTTTGCATTCCTAATCACAAAGACTATTTGGATCCATACTTAATTTTTCAAGGTTTCTTCCAAAATTCATCTCCCCTGGATCTAATGCCACCATAGCTTGGTGCAAAAGACTTGATTAAGGGTTTTGGATCTTTTATACCATATTTCCCTTCTAATTTAGGAAGGAACAATTTATCCCAAGCCACTAGGATGATTTATCTCTTGAAGGGTTCCCCCCGAAAGGAAGGAACGATAAAGCTTCTTAATATAATGAAGAATTCCTTTAGGAGCTAAAATATCAAATATTTGATCAATTGGGAGAGCCATGAGAACAAATTTAGAAGTACCAAGCACCTTGATAGATTGAGGGATCAAAATGTCCAATTGTCATTGTTAGAGATTTGACGAGAAGTTCTTTCCAATGCACATAACGTAGGGAATTGTCTACCATTGGGGCTCCAAGGTATTCGGTTGGGAGATGGTTATGTTGAAATCCTAAAAGTATGGAGATGTGGGATTGCATAGCTAGATAGTGTTGAATAAGTAGATCTGAAAATTTACATTATTAATAGTGGTTCCTGAGGCATTCATAAATTCTTGTAGGACCTATTTGATCATATTAGCTTCTTTAACATTAAAAATTCCCATAATCATGGTGTCATCAAAAAAATTGTTGATGAGATATTGGGGGACCAATGTAAAAATGTTTAATACCTCTAATCTTCTGATGCCTTATAACTTCTTGAAAAGAACTCCCAATTTTTTTTTCTACAGGCATAAATAGGAAAGGAGATAGAGGATCACCTTGGTGAATTCCTCTAGTGGAGTTAAAGGTGTGAGTTAGAGAGCCATTAAGAAGGACTGACAAGCAAGAGGAGGAAGAAAGAGAGCTTACCAATCTAAACCATTTATTTAAGAATCCAAATTCTCTAGGGAATTGCAGTAGATAGGATCGAATCAACTTTTCAAAAGCCTTAGAAAGGGATACACCGCTTGAGATTTTTCCAGGATCATAGACGGAGCAACAACCAAATTTATATTAAAGCATTAAAACAGAGTTACAGCGGATCACCTCTCAACGAGATTTGATGATGAAAGTTTCAATTACAGAGCAAAGTTACATAACAATTAACAGCGGATCCTCCTCTCGGGTTAGCAATGCTGCCCCTATTTATAACAGCTAAAGCAGAGATATCAAGGATGCAAAAATAGTTAAAGCAGCGATCCTCAGTTATCCGGTTGTTTTCTTGCACCGATTTGATATCTCCTTTTCCTTTCCTTGGCTGAGATGTTTTAATTTAGATTTCCTTGTTTGCATATGGTTCCTCGCCAAAGGGACAGTGGCTAACTTGGCTCTGTCTTTTTCTTTGGAACGACTATCTTTAGTTTTTCCCTTTTTCTGCATAAGAAATGGAAATTATTAGTACTTTTGTGTTGCATATAAATCCTATAGATTTTGTCATGATTTATCATTATCTACCTAGTTCATGATGCCAAAATGTTACAAATTCTAAAGAAAATATGACAAAATGATTAACAAAAACATACGTTCTTCAGTACTCCACACACCCCCTGCTTACCCTTTTTCATGCCCTCATGAAAACATTGTAGTTGACATGTAAGGTAGTGAGAGAGTAGGCTGGAGATGGGATTTCATGTGGTGGTCTACATCCATGATGCCTAACTAGGTGTTCAAAAATATGGCATGTCTAACCCTCAGGCATTTAATACAGGGCTTGGTATCCAGGTGCAGGGTGCCAAATAATCGGACTCTGAAACTTATATCCTAACCAAAATGGTGCTACCCTCAAGATAATTTCTCCATAGAGATTCAAGCGATCAACAGCTAATTTAAAGTTCTCATAATTAAATGGTTCTCGAAGTTGAATATTTGGATTAGAAATCTGGTATCGAAATTTAGCAACATCAACGACAAGGTCTTTAATAGTGAAAAAGTATTTTATCCCCTGCCGAGTGATTGTTGTATGAATGGATCCTAATGCTTCAATCACGTTTGGAGTCCTCATGAGATTCCTATGGTTCCCCCATAACTGTACTGGGTTTCTAGGCTCAGCTCTTACCCATAAGTCTAATCCATTTTCTTGTCTCTGGAAGGCATTATAGGCTTTATGCTATTTGATTTGATTAACTCCAAACGAAATAAATGCCTGCAGTTGGATATCCCCAACAAAAGGTCTGGGGTTCTGCTCTGTCTCTTGATCTAACGCAAGGTTATGCAGATAGAATTCACACAATAACCTTTGAACCTTTACTCCATAATTCTTACAACAATTTATAAAATCATCAATAGTATTAATTTGTAGAGGGGCTCCTGCTTTGACAACCTTTATTTTTAATTGCAAATATCGTTCCATTAAAAACAAGGCATAATTCTTAGCAGGGGCTCTACATGCTAGGACGTTAGTTTACAAAGAGCATAAGTTATCCATCTGCTGGATAACTATATCTAACCTATGAGTTACCTTTGCGACTTTTCCTTCTTCCTTTCGCCATCCTTCAAAGGCTTGGCTTTCAGATAAATTGACATTCCTTAGCTGTTGTTGTAATTCTTCATACCTTTCCCGAGGAACCGTTTGTTCTGTGAGTTTTTCTGCTCCTTGCTGAGCTTGCATCAAACCCTCTCGTAGGGTTACTGTCCTTAGATCACTATCCCACATGGTAGTGGTGAGCGGAGGGTTCACTTGAATCTTCTTATTGCGTTGTCTTGTGTTTATGGCTCGCATTTCTCCAGAGGGTTGTGCCTCTGTCTGAACTTCTTGGTCACAGGCCGATATATCATCTGTTTGCAATTTAACATGGGTAATAGTTGAATGTTGTTCCTTTTGGTTTTGAATAGCAATCTGGACTTCAACAGGGTTTTGAACAACAGGCTAGACTTGAGTCCTCCGAATCTTTTTCTTGAGGAGTTTTGTCGTAGTGATCGTGTCTTACCTCCAAGGTCCTTTTTACTCTCTTTCTCATTTTCAAAACCCTGATTTGTTGTCGAATTCGAGCTATCACATTCAACAATATTTGTTGTTATTTTCGTAATCGTGTAATTTCTTCTATTTTCTTAGAAGGAACAATTGTCTGTTTACTTGGGCCTGGAATGCTATCTTATCCAATTCCCTGGTTTTCTTCTTGGGGTGTCCCTTCGTTGTTCTGTTCGAGTTGCTCAGGAGTGAAAACCCTAGCTAGCTCTATTATTTCCTGGGTAATTTCTTTTTCCGCCCCTTCTTCTTCATGACATTCTTCTAGTGTAGTCTAGCTAGGAGCGGATGGTTCCGTTTCTGCATCTTCATCACTTTTCTCTCCTCTCATACTTACATCATGAACGGATTGATCCTCTTCATTCTCTTCCTCGTCGCGCAATTCTTCAGGTGCATTTTTTTCCTGAGCGGGTTGCTCTTTTGGTTCTTCTTTAATATGGAGGCCTAGAGGGATGAGAGGTTGGGCATATTCACCCATATTGGCTAGGATTTGGGCCAATTCGTCCTCTTGCAATGGATTTTGCAATGGGCTTTCTTTGCTTTGCTCTGTCTCTGCCTCCACCTGCCCAAGCTGCTCGGTCTCTTCCTCTATTTCTCCTTCCGCATTTTCTTCAAATTCCTTCTCATTCTCTCCTCCTTCCCATTGCGGGGGTTACTCGCCCCCAGAATCATATATTTCCACAGGTTGGCTGGTATTTGTTTGGAGATTTTCCAACCTCCCTCTGATCCATGCCAATCTAACTGATTTTCTTCGTTTCAATGGTCTATCCTGTGTACTGGTATCATGTTTGTGTTTCAGGGCCGGCAAAGTTAGTGCCCCATCTATTGTAGCGATTAGCTCTTCCCAGTTGGTCTGTTGCTGAGCAAGACTGTGGCTAACTATCAGCCGTATCAGCCCATGGTGACTTACTACCGATTCTACATATTGTGACTTTCTTATACTTTGGGCAACATCATGAAGCAATAAATTTAAAAATGCAGGTAAGTTCACAGAGTATTTCTGTTTTAATACAGCTAAAAGTTTTAGGTGTCGTGGTCTTACCACGTCTTTCCTGCCTTCATAGGTGATGTAGCTCTGGATGATCTTTGCCAATTCCACCCACGACTCTCCTAATGCTGCTGGTAGAACTCCCTTTCCCCTGACCGTCAAGTTCTGGCCTTCATCGTGGAAGATTTTTATAATCTTTTGCAGTCTCTCCTTCTTTAGCGTCCACACAGATCCAGTGGCTGGCAGTCTCGAGACTTCTGCAATTATGTCATCGGTGATTACTATGTGTCTTCCTCTTACTCTGGAATGATCTTCTTGCAAGTTCTGCAAGAATTCTATTGCTACGGTCTCGTTGGATTCCTATAAGCGATTGAGATAAACTATCCAACCTGCCCTTGCCAGGATTTCCCATGCAGCATCAGAGACTATCAATACCTGTGCTTCTCTCTGAATTGATATTCCTCCCATGCTTTAGCTCACTGTAAAATCGCAGAGACGGCAAAGGGACAGCAGGCTGTTCAAACTGTTAGAACATAGAGACAATATCGAAATCGCAATGCTCGTTCAAATCTTTCTAATTGCTACAGACTATGATATGGAAATATCTTAGGGACAATAAGGCATGCAAATTGAAAAATGAGATACCGTTAAGCCTTGCTATCCCCAAGTAAGAGTTTGCCGAATAATAGCCTGACACGTATGCCAGCAAATTATGAATTCAACCTCCCCCCCTGTAATGTGATAGGCCGTCTGCGGCTGTCAAATGAGGGAGCAGCGTGCCGATCTATCCTGGTACAGAATCATAAAGGAACAACGTATGCCAACATGCCATGTTTACAAAAGGAGCAGGTTACCGAAATTGAGGTGTATAATAGGATTGCTTAAGAAATAAGGAAATGCGGTTACATGATGTGAGGCTGGGAGGATAGGACAGCTGACGTGCACAACCAGTGTCATGCAATCATTATTGACTTTTCCGTCATGATTGGTTATGATAGATTTTCATGTGTTTAATGGTTCAGGGAAGTGATATGCATAATCTTATTTGATAGATTACAAAGGTATAAGACAGAGAAGGGTGTTAATGATTGCTATTGGTGTATAAGGAATGCGACTTCAATACCATTAACAGAGCTCTGTTGCCGACAGGTGTCCATAACCTTGACAGAGTTTTTTTTTCACCCATGGAACCATGATCCTTTGTGTATGCCTAGGAAGTGTTGTGCAGTGTCAAAATGGAAGTCATTATGCTGGCTTGGTAACCGGTTAAATCATAATGCCATTCACCATGAAGGAGTGAAAGGTGGGCAGGTTGGCTCGTGATGAGACCTCCTGTTCCAAGGACTCTTTATTTTTCTGATGTGCCTCTTGGACCATATCCCTGGTGTGGTGGCCATAGTGGGAATGCCACTTCACTTTCTTCCTTATGATCATGGTAGGCTGGCTCTTGATGAGACCCCCTATCCTGCATTTGACAACTCATATAAACAAGTCATATAAACATCATTTCTCTTTTTTTTTCTTTCATAGGGTACTTTCCTATTTATACACAAAGGGTGGTTCAACACTCCTTAAGAGTAGGAATGGTGGAAGAAGTCTTAACATCTCAATAGGAAAATAGAGACCCTTTGTTCTTATTCCTTAATAATAATCAAAGAAGATTATGGGGATTAAAAAGAACCAACATGATAAAGATAACCAATCATATCAGTATTAGTAAGATAATGACAACAAAAGTGATGAATAATGGTCCTTTCCTCTTTCCTCCCATCAATTCATAGCAATTCCTTGTAAAAAAAATAGAAATTTTATATAGTTTGCTGATTTTGGTATGCTCTAGCTTTGGATTCATTGCATAAGTGTATAGTTGTGTTCCAAAAGACGTGAAACAGGAGGAACAACAAGTATCTTTAAATTGGAACAGCAAGGAGAGCAAGCGTAAGTAAAAGGAATACGAGAATGTTGCCGTTTGAAAAAGGAAGAGCAAAAAAATACAAGTGTTGTTCCTTTGGAAAAGGAACAGTAGAAACCGGAAGTGTCATTCCTTTGGAAAAGGAACAGTAGAAAATGCAAATGTCGTTCCTTTGGAAAAGGAACAGTAAAAAATCAGAAATGTCGTTCCTTTGGAAAAGGAACAGCATAAACGCAAGTGTCGTCCCTTTGGAAAAGGAACATCAAAAAAACCAAAATGTCGTTCCTTTGGAAAAGGAACATCAAAAAAACCGAAATGTCGTTCCTTTGGAAAAGGAACAACAAAAACGAAAATGTTGTCCCTTTGGAAAAGGAACAGCAGAAACAACCAAAGTGCACACAAATGCTGTCTGTTCAGAAAAGGAACAGCAAAAACAATAGAATTGCTGCTGCTTTGAAAAGGAACAACAAAGTGCTAATACAAAAATATGTACAGAAAATGCTTTAACAAAACAATGAAATTATGTGCAAAGTGTAAAAATAGATGGATCCTTAATAAATCACAAGTGAGGAAGATTTCTCTTCCTCCTCCAAAATTTTCATGTCAGAATCTTTGCGTAGTTGCTAGTAGAAGGACTCCTGAGTAAGTGGTTTGCGATACAGTCGAACTCGGTGGCCATTTGCCTTGACAGTATATCCAGATCCGTCAATAGTGATTAGAGTAAGAGTACCATTTTCATGTACCTTCTGGATTTCATATGGCCCCAGCTAACGAGTTTGAAGCTTCTCAGGAAAGTCCTGAAACCTGGAATCATATAAGAGCGCCCAATCTCCTTCGCGGAAAACTTTATTTTTAATGAGAGCGTCATGCCATTTAGCTCGTTGTTGTTGGATTAATGCAGTGTTTTGAAGCGCAGAGAGCCTAATTTCATCCATCTCATTGATCTGCTGTAATCTATTAATCTGTGCCTTATTTATATCTAAGCTGACTTCTTATGTTGTTCACAGTGTTTGGATTTCGAATTCTATGGGAAAGATGGGTTGCTTTCCAAACACCAATTGGTAGGGTGAATAGCCGGTAGTGCTTCTCCATGTTGTTCTGTAAGCCCACAAGGCTTCTAGTAGTCTCGCGGCCCAATCGCGTCTATGTGACGCAATGGTTTTTGTCAAGATTGCTTCTATTATTTTATTGCTACTTTCTACTTGACCATTTGCCTGTGGGTGATATGGAGTGGTGATTTTGTGCTCGATATGATAGTTTTTGAGTGTTGCAGCAATCTTGTTACCAGCAAACTGTGGTCCACCGTCTGTAATTATATCTCTTGGAAGCCCATATCGCACGAATATATGGAACAGGAACTGTATGACAGAATCCTCTGTAGCTCTCAGCAATGCCTCTGCTTCAACCCATTTGGTGACATATTTTGTTGCCACCAAAATACATGTTTTCTTGTTCGAGGATGGGTTAATTGGTCCAACAAAATCGACGCCCCATCACTCGAATGGTTCAATAACTAGTTGTGGGTTCAGGGGCATTTCGTCGGACTGACCAGGGCGTCTTGCTCTCTGGCAACGGTCGCAGGCTTGGACGAACTTTCTTGCATCTTTGAAGATTGTGGGCCAATAATACCTTGTTTGTAGTACCTTATGTCCAATTCTGCGATCGGCGAAATGTCTGCCACATGGTCCGTCATGACAAGCTTTCAAGATATCAAAAATTTCATCCTCGTGGACGCATCTCCTGATGTGCATATCTGCCACTGTGTGGAACAGGTAGCCCCCAATCTAAGAAAATCGAGCACTTCGTTGAACAATCTGCTTCTGTTCATTGGGGGTCAGATGTTTCGGTAATTTACGTACTCCTAAGTAATTGGCAACATCAACATACCAGGGCGTTTTAACAACAACAACAAACAAATGCTCATCTGAAAATTGATCTTCAACTGTTGTTGCATCCATTGGCTTTGGCATTCGTGAGAGAAAGTCGGCTACAGGATTTTCTTTTCCAGGTCAGTCCTTGATTGTAATATCAAATTCCTGCAATAAAATCAGCCATCTAGTTATTCTGCCATTTGTGATTGGCTTGTTTGCTAAATATTTTATGGCAGAGTAATCTGTATACAAGATAATAGGATATCCAGTAATGTAATGCCTAAACTTATTGAGAGCATGTATTACAGCTAGGAATTCCTTTTTAGTAACAGTATAATTCAATTAAGAAGGGGATAAATTTTTGCTAATATAATAGATTGCATATGGTTTTTTATCCTCTTCCTGCCCAAGGACTGCTCCAATAGCTATATCTGAGGCATCTGATGAAATCTGAAATGGAAAGTCCCAATTTTGTCCTCGAAGGACTGGGGTTGTGGACACAAGCTTCTTCAGATCCTGAAAGGAACGTTCACATTTGTCTGTCCAAAGAAAGTCAACATTACCTGTCAGTGCATACAGAGGTGTAGTAATATGCGAAAAATGTTCTATAAACCTTCTATAATAACCAGAAAATCCAAGAAAACTGCATACATCTGTTTGAGTGGTAGGAGTGGGAATTAGCAAAATTATTTGAATTTTGGCTGGGTCTACTTGTATGCCAGTTGCTAAGATATAATGGCCTAGAATAAGTCCTTCATCCATCATCATATAGCATTTTTCATGGCTTAAACAAAGCTTGGTAGCAATGCAGCGCTGTAGGACTTTTTCCAGTGTGTCCAATGCTGGATCAAAATCATCTCCATATGGTGTAAAGTCATCCATGTATACTTCAAGTCCTTCATTTATTAAGTTTGAAAAATGTTGAGGATAGCTCTTTGAAATGTGGCAAGAGCATTGCATAAGCCAAAAGGTAGAACTCTATAGGCAAATGTTCCCCAAGGACAAGTAAAAGTGGTTTTGTCTTGGTCTTCAGGGGCAATCTAAATCTGATTGTATCCACTGAAGCCATCTAAGAAAGAAAAGAATTTCTTTCCTGCCAAAAGTGTCTAATACTTGGTCAATGAATGGAAGGGGAAAAGTGGTCTTTTTTGTGTTGCTTTATTTAGCTCTCTATAATCTACACAAATCCTCCACTTTCCATTTTTCTTTGGTACCACCACAAGTGGAGAGACCCATTTACTATCGGAGATAGGGTAGATGAAGTTGACATCTAAAAGTTTTTGAAGTTGAGCTTTTACAACATCTTTTAGATGAGGATTAAGTCTCCTTTGTGGTTGTCGAACAAGTCTCGCATCCTTTTCTATGTAAATGTGATGTGTACATAATTGGGGATCAATTCCTTTCATATCAGGGTAGTCCCATGCAAATGCTTCTTGATATTCCCTCAATAATTGGATAAACTTCTTTTCTTGTTCGGAATTCAGGTTGGCATTGATGTTTAAAGTCTTTCCCAGTTCAATTTCCACGATTTTGCTATTTGAAACAGAGGTAGTAGGTATTATTTGATCATGTGTATCTTTAAGAGGATCTTCTTCTAATTCATTATCAAATGCTACTTCTATCATGTGACATTGTATGTGGGATCTGGGTTTAGCTTGACTAATAAAATTATTAATGGAATAATCTTCTGTTTGGTCTTTAAAATCAAGGGCTTCTTGTATGGTTAATGGAGATCTAATATTTTCGGTAAGGTATAATACAGGATGCTTATTAGTTTTTATTATTGTGACACTTGGCTGCGCTAAAGGATATAAGGCTAAGTTCTTGATATTTTCCCCTTTGGTTATGGTCATATTGCCTTGTCGGCAGCTACTATAAGCATGAGCAGTTACAAGCCAAGGTTTGCCTAAGATCAATGGATGCCCATCAAGTTGGTTTTTAGGGTTTATTATCAGAACATCAGTCAGATACTCCTAGGAGTCAACAGATACCATGACATCATGTAGTGTGCCCTCTGGTATAACCACAAATCGGTTAGCCAGTTCTAGCAAAGTAGCAGTCGGTTCTACTGATCTAATGCCCAGTTTTTGGCAAGTAGTGGTTGTTAAGATATTAATTGTAGCTCCTAGATCAATTAAGGCATTTGAGAAGGTTTGACCATAAATTTGTATGGTTACTATTGGATTTCCTGGGTCTCCGTATTTAATGGGTGTTTCTCTTTCTGATAATAAGTCGGACAAGGTACCAACTACTTGGACTTTTGGGTTATTTGTTATTTTCCCCCTTGGTTTCTTTATACATAATTCTTTGATAGTCTTTGCATATATCGGAATATCTTGAATGGCTTGGAGGAGTGGAATTTTTATGTATAGGTTTTTTAATTCTCCCATCATGTCAAAATCAGGATATTGTATAGGTCGAGGTATAATTATTCATTCTAGGAATGGGGGAGAGGATGTGGTTGCTTGATTATGAATTCGTTGTCTAGTCACATCCTCTTCTTGTGGCGGTTGTTCTATAGGTAACTGATTTTCAACGTGAGCTGTCTTATCTCCCTCAGTTTCGATGATACACCCATATCTTAGTTGGAGGTCATTACACTCCCTTAGATCGGTTCCTATTTCTGGTGTTTCCACTATTTGAATAGATTGGACCAGTCTGTTATTTGGATTAGGGTTGGGTTGGGATGGGAGTTGCGGTCTTAAGTTAGACTGGGGATTTTGTTGTAAGGTTGGCAGTGTGGGTTGAGGGAGGGGGATGGTTCCTACTGGCTGATTCATTGGTCTTTGCCAGTTTGTCTGCCAGGCTTAACTCTGTGAAGTAGGAGGGGTCCATTGTGCTAGATATACATTATTTTGCCAATATGGTGGGGTATAGGGAAAATTTGGCCAATTGGATTGGCTTGCTTGATTCGGCCATGGAGATGATGAAGGAAATGACTATTGTGACCAATTCGGGAAGCGAGGTTGATTTTTCCACATTGTATTATATTGTTGAGCATGATATTGTGGAGGCTGAAAAGAAGATGTTGGGTCTAAGAACATACTTGATTGTCGTAGCTAACATTGACGGCGCTAGTTGAGTAGATAGACCGACTCTGGCTCTTCTTCTGCTTCCTTGTATATTGCTTTCAATCCAGGAAGTGAGGGACAACTTTCTGTAGAATGATCTTTCATACAAATGGCACAAACTTGGATTGCATCTAATGGACACTCCTTATGGCTGTGTTTCTTCCTGCATCAGGGATAGAAGATTACCAAATTCTATTCTACCTTTGCTTGCTTTTGTTTGGCCTGCATAATATCAAGTTTTGTTGTCAGTGTCCCCAATATGTCAGTTTTAAAATTTTCTAATAAATTTCCAATTTCTGCACGAGTTACTCCTTCTGTCAAAATTCTATTATCTCTTACAAACCGATCATGCTCTGCTGGTTTTAGCCTTATGCTGCCTCTTGAGCTCCTGATACATAAATCAATAATGTCAGTGAAATTTTCCTAATAAATATCTCCTTTTCCCATAATATTTAATGTTTCAATCCATTGTTCCTTCATTCCCTTAATTAATGTTGTTTTTAACACATTATCAGGCAAGGGTAGTGATGCATAAGGAGATCTTTGAAGATTATATTGGAAACGTTCAACATACTCTTATAATGTTTCATTTGGTCTAGCTACCATCTGGAATATTTCATCTTTTAACTCTCTAGACTTGCAATAGTCCTAATATTTTTTTAGAAAAGACTCCTTCATTTGATCCCAGTTATTTATAACACCACCACCTAATCCCATAAACCATCTTAAAGCAGCACCTTTTAATGTAGAGGGAAATAATTTCAGTTTCTGGGGATCGGTGGTATAGTCATATCCCCTACATAGCACATTGAATTCAAATAGAAATGCATCCGAATCTTTTGATGTAAGGCCATGGAATGTAGGGATATGCTGAAGACGAATTGCTTTCATAGGTGCATTAGCTGCAGTATCCACGATGGGGTATTGCAGTGTAGAGGTTTGGGTGTTTGGCTGGTGCTGGGCCATTTGATCAAATATATGCCAATATCCTTCTGGGATATCCAGGAGGGTATTCCTAGGTTGTAGAGGGGGAATGGCTCTAACGGGAATGGCCTTCACAACACTTTCCTTATCTGGGATGATGAGAGTGCCTGCTGTCTGGGGGCGTTGAGTTTTTTCAACTTCGTTATAAATTATTTTTGTAGCACTTCCCTTATCTAGGCTGCTTAATGGCTGAATCACCCCAAGAGGAGACCTTGGTTCTTCAGTTTCTCCTGTCTCTCCTCTTCCTTCACAGAGGTTGCTAAGATTCCCTTCTTGCAAAGATTTTGGGCTAGAGTTTTCAATTTCTTGAAAATATTGCTCTTCGGTTTGACTATGCACCTCAGTAAAGGCTACAGACGGTGATCCTATTTCCTGAAGGGAACTAGTAGGTTGTCTAAGCTATCTAGAAGTAACTTTTATGGGTCCTACTGAATGTTGAGATTCTGCTTTCTTAAAGATTTCATCTATAAAAGTCGATCAGCCAAGGGTCACTGGCCCCTTAGCTTTGTTAGGCTTGGGTAGAGTTTTAGGATTCTTTTCTGGCTTTTTCTACTTAGTCATGCACACAAATCAACTGCTAGGTTCTACCCAAACAAAACAGCAACAAATCTACAGGAAAGCAGGCAGGGAAGCAGGGCTATTACATACTCCACATGCAGGTTCTTACCTTCTGTTTTTAACACCCAATTCTTTCCTAGCAGGCTCTTGCACTACTTTGAAAAGAGACAAATGGCTACACTCTTCCTCGGCAATTGCGCCAAAATGTCGAGCTGTAAAAAGGATCTTTTTCACCTCTAATTACCTCACATTAACTTGTCAATCCAGGAACGATTTGTTGTTTCAAAGAGTGTACTTAGTTTGAGGTTGTCATTTGCCAGAGTAATGCTAGTAGTATAGCGCTAAAAAATACAAGAGTAAATGGATGTTGGAAACAAAATCTACTTACAGGAAAGCACTTCAAAGACTAAATCATGCATTCAGAAAACTAAGTAATCTATCAGTCAAGGGTCCAGTAACAATAACTCATCCCTTTGTAAACTGATGTAACTAAAGTCAATCAAGGAACAGCTCATCAATCTGGGGACTAGACAATAAATGTCAACGCCCACTACAGTTTTAGATCGTTCTGCACACCAAGGAAATGATAACGCAAATAACCAGAAATGGAACAACAACTAAGAAATGGAACAACAACTAAGAAAATGTAACAACAACCAAGAAAATGTAACAGCAACTAAGTCTAATAAATAGCAACACCTTAATCTACAGGAATAAGTGCAACAATCGTATCCTACGGAAATCAGATAACAATCTTTGCTTTAAGAATAAATCGGACAGCACACAGAAATAGAACGACAACTGATTAGGAGTGAAATATGGAACAACACTTTAGAACCAAATATAGATGCGCAATAAACTTAACACACGGCACACCTTAGTATCAAGAAAAACAGTAATCTGATCTTGATAGTATAATTATCAATCCTGATTATAAAGAGTACGACTATAATTCGTAATGGAACAACAATGTCAATTGAATCAGCAATCACAACTAAATGTAATCTCTTAGATGAATATAGTAATAGCAATTGATGAATGTTACAGCACAGTTACTCTGTTATTGAACAGCAATAGAATTCTGTAAAGACAAACAATGTTATATCAACAATTAAAGGAACAACAATGTGTTACAGAGTTAGAATGGACAATACGACGTCCTATCACAGAGAACGATATTACTCAGTCTAACATAAATCCAATATAGCAGAGCTGTGATGGTAAAATAACAAAACACATCAGATTACCGAACAAAGCTGAAAATGAAAACCACACACGAACTAAAGATAATGGTACAGGAGCAAGCGTTCCACTAGGGCCGGGCCCTTAGCCTCCAAGGATACACCGCTTGAGATTATTCCAGGATCACAGACGGAGCAGCAACCAAATTTATATTAAAGCATTAAAACAGAGTTATAGCGGATCACCTCTCAACGAGAGTCGATGATAAAAGTTTCAAATACATAGCAAATTTACATAACAATTAACAGCGGATCCTCCTCTCAGGCTAGCAGTGCTGCCCCTATTTATAATAGCTAAAGCGAAGATATCAAGGATGCGAAAATAGTCAAAGCAGCAATCATTCGCCAAACTGTTAATCCTCAGTTATCTAGTTGTTTTCTTGGGCCGAGCCGATATCTCCTTTTCCTTTCCTTGGCTAAGATGTTTTAATTTAGATCGCCTTGTTTGCATATGGTTCCCCGCCAAAGGGACAGCGGTTAACTTGGCTCTGTGTTTTTCTTTGGAACGACAATCTTTAGTTTTTCCGTTTTTCTGCATAAGAAATGGCAATTATTAGTACTTTCGTGTTGCATATAAATCCTATAGATTTTTTCATGATTTCTCATTATCTACCTAGTTCATGATGCCAAAATGTTACAAATTCTAAAGAAAAGATGAAAAAATGATTAACAAAAACATACCTTCTTCAGTACTCCACAATTGATTGTGTCAATATTAGTGACTTCTAGTTCTTGCATAATGTCTTTGAATTAGGAAGAATCCATGTCAAGCATTTGGATTCTCCCTTTAATTTCATCTAAGGATTTAATCATGTCTAATTCTCCACCCAAAATATAGATGTCATTTCAGTATAGATTTATGATATGAGAGAGAGATTGGAGAAAGGTTTTCTTTTCAAAAGGCAAGTGAGGGCCATAAACTACTATGATGCATCATGATTCTTCCAAGAATAGGAAATGAAACCTCCAAGAGAGGATGAAAGGTTGAGTAATCCAATATGTCAAGTCAATTTCAAAATGGTTCTAGAGAATTCCCAAACCCCCATCATGTCCCTCCACATCTAGGGCCATAGATTGATAGCCTTGCCAACAATGCGATGTCAGGGTGTTGAGACATTTTCTTGAAAATTTGGTTTCTTGTGGCATAACTATTAATGGGATTTCCTTTTTTATTCAATATTTAAGAAGCCTTTGCTTTGTGTGGAATTTTAGGCCTCTTATATTCCAAGAGATTATATTAATTGAGAGTGAGGTTGGTTGACATATATCTTGGTAGGGAAAAAGGGTCATCCTCTTAGGGTCCATTTCTAGAATCCCTCTACATTTTAAAAGAGGTGGTTCTCCTCTATTGAAAACAATCATACATATACAAATTGAATATAAAATATTAAACATTCAATTCATGCACCTATGAGTTGACTTGGTGTTAATTAGAGAAAAAATAAAATATGCATATAGCATAATAAAATTAAATTCTCATAATTTCGTTCCACATTGTCATCCATAAGAATATGTGAGGAAACATATTTTAAGCCAATTCAGATAGAAAAAAAATAGAAAGTATTGGTCCATATATTTAGAGAACTATAAAATGATATCACATTTAAAATTGCACAAGCACAAGAAAACATTCATAAGACTCTTACTTCTTTTATGAGAATTGAAGTTTTAGAATCACAAATGAAGCACCTTCTCAAAATAACTTCTCTATGAGAGTCAAAGAATAATTTATGAAATTAATGTTTCAGAATAGAGTCAAGTTCCTAAAGCGCAATCACATAATCCTATTTCTTAAGCATAAAAATAAATGTGTTTGTCCTTGAGGGACTGGATTGGGCTCCTGTGGACCAAATGGTAAAGGTACAAAATGAAAAAAGGATGACATGTGGAATAGAATCTATTTGATATCGAATAAGTGTTTGGTTATATGGCTACATGAAAGATCGTTATCCTAATTTCTTGGGCAGTTATTAAGGATTAATGATTTCTTGTAATAATTGGTGTATCCATTCTTGCATATACTCTTTCATTGGAGGAATGATGATGTGTTGATTTACTCATAACTAAAATATTTCTTCCTTGATTTCTTGTGCATTTGATCATAGTTGTCCAGCCATAGATAATTGGTCCTCATTGTCATTGAAAAAAGTAACCAACCATTTCTTAATCTAAGCCTCTAGAAGTTTGTTAAGTTGTCAAAATTAGAGCCCAATATGTTTTAGTAATCTCTAATTCTTATTTCAATATATCCTTGGGAGCCATCTTGGAATATCTTATCATTCGTGGGCCCTGAATTTCTTTAACAACATTGAGAATGGTGTTACTCCTACAAACATTGATACTTGAAACTCAACAATGGAATCTTGTATCATTTTTATTCTATAAAACCATTCAACTTTGATTTTCTTTATCCTTTTCGGGCTTGGAAGACCTTCCTAAGTTCTTTGGAAGTCACTTAGAGTATTGAACTTATTTACAAAAGTAGACAATTGATTATAAACAAATTGTTGATAATCTTGGAGATCCTTCTTCAAATATTCAATTAATGAAGGAATCCTTTGGGATAAGTTCCTCAAATGCAATACAAATCCCACACTTCTTCAATAATTTATGGTAACTTATTAATGTTGGTTGTGACATATGATCCAACACCATTCAGTAGGTGTGCTTCTTTCTTAATTTTTTTGGGTGAGATGGGTGTAGTAGTTTTTATCTCTTATGCTTGAATAGAAATTGGGGTCATAAAAAATGGAGCAAGATTACGAGCTTCATCAAGCTTGTTTATCCTCTTCCCGAGTGTTGGGATATGTTATATTCTTTCCACGACTAACCTATGTAGTGAACCGGGGGGTTAGAGGGGGGGTGGAGCCCCCCCTTCGTTGCGCCAATTGCGCAGCAGGAGGGCGGGTAGCCCCCCTCTAAGGGTCCAGGGTAGCGCCCCATGAAATTTTTTTTTTGGACCCTATATTAGGTTGGGCGAACCTACCTATGGTTTTCAGTCCATGTTTTTGGACGCGATGGTTTTTGATCCATGGTATTGGATGCTTCGGCATGTATAAATATGTATTGTAACATTGAAAGGAAAATAATGAAAAATCAAGCTGGTAGTCTTGATTTTGGGATCCAGTGGGAAATCTCTGTGTATATGTGTTTTATGTGTTATGCTCTCACAGTTTTTTTTTTCTTGTGATTTAGAATTCGTATGCAGGTAATTTATGTACGGGGTTAAAACCTACATTTGGTATCGGAGCTGTTTTGGATTCAAGGGGACGCCTTTGTTGCTAAGGGGTTTCGCTCAGGCTTGTGGTAGACCCTGTTTGGTGGGAGATTTGCAAGATCGATTCTGGTGGTGAAAGAAGATGGCGAGCAGTAGAAAGATAGAGATTGAGAAGTTCAATGGTCAAATTTTTGAGTTGTGGAAACTCAAGATGGAGGATCTATTGGTGGATAAAGATCAGTGGATCGCGGTAGATTCGGGTACTAAACCAACAGGAGTGACCGATGAAGAATGGAAGAAGTTGGATCAGAAGGCAAAGAGCACAATACGATCGTGTGTCTCAGATTCAGTATTGCTGAATGTATCAGGGGAAGCTACGGTGAAGGCTCTATGGGACAAGTTAGGGACTTTGTACCAATCTAAGTCTCTGGTGAATAAACTATTCCTGCGGAAAAAGATGTATAACCTGAGGATGAAAGATGGAGACTCGGTGACAAAGCATCTGAATGTGTTTAATACTGTGGTAAGTCAGTTATCATCTGTTGATATTAAAATTTCAGATGAAGATAAGTGCATCAGTCTGTTGTGTTCTCTACCAGATTCGTGGGATAGTCTGGTTATTGCAATAGGTAGCAATGCAACTGCTTTGCATTTTGATGAAATAGGCTCAGCCTTGCTGACGGAGGAGATGAGACGGAAAAATATGGACAACCAGAATGGTGATGCCTTGTCTGTACGAGACGGTCCCAGAACAGAAACAAAACTAAGTCATCGAGTGGGAGATCTAAATCTAGAGGGAGATCTAAATCTCCAGGAAAACCTACAAAGGTGGTGTGCTGGAAATGCGGAAAGGAAGGGCACTTCAAAAGGGAGTGTAAATCGAAAGCTCCTGATAAAGGGAAAGGATTTGATGATGCTCCTTCTGCAGAGGCGAAAACCACCTCAGATGAAGGTGGGGATGTGTACTTGGCTTCTTCAAGTACACATGTAGATCATGAGGCATGGTGATTGACTCAGGTGCATCCTTTCACTTCACTCCCCATAGAGAGTGGTTCTGTGAGTATGAGAAATATGATGGTGGTGATGTCTTCTTGGGGGATGACAGGAAGGCTAGAATCATTGGTCGCGGAAAAGTAAAGTTGAAGTTGAAAGGTGGAAGGGTTAGAACCCTTCCGGGTGTTTTGCATATTCCTGGCGTTGGCCAGAAATCTGATTTCTGTAAGCAAGTTGGATGATGCAGGTGTAAAGACAGTGTTCGAGAAGGATACCTGCAAGATGGTTCGAGGAGCACTGGTATTGATGCGGGGAGTTCGGATTGGAACTCTGTACAAGCTTGGACATATTGGAGAGAAGGGCCTTCGAATACTTCATGGTAAAGGTATGGTAGAAGGTATGAGTAATAGCTCTCTGGATTTTGATTTCTGTGAAAATTGTGTATATGGGAAGCAGAATCGGGTGAGTTTCCCCTCTGGTGGTAAGAGGGTGAAACAGATATTAGAGCTTGTGCACAGTGATGTGTTGGACCTGTGAAAGTTCCATCACTGGGTAAGTCTGTGTACTATGTATCATTTATAGATGACTTCTCAAGGAATACATGGATATATTTCCTTAAGAAGAAATCTGAAGTCTTTGACAGGTTTAAAGAATTTAAGGCTCTGGTGGGAAAATCAGACAAAGAAGAAGATAAAGGTACTGCGGACAGATAATGGTGGAGAATTTTGCAGCAAGGAATTTGAAGAATTTTGTAAGAAGTGTGGTATAGCACAACAGAAGACTACTCCATATACACCTCAGAAAAATGGAGTCGCAGAAAGAGATGAACAAGACGTTGAGGAAAGGGCAAGAAGCATG
>APFE030269918.1:109159-125701 GCA_000404065.3 Pinus taeda
AAACTCTAATAACTAAAATTTTATTTTAAAAATGAAGGTTGATTTAAGTGTAAAAATTATCATAGATTAATTTCAGATAATTTTCTATGCCAGCTAAATCGATCAAGGAGAACAAAGACCACAAGAAACAGAAAACCAGGGGAAAATTTAAAAAGCAAAAAGAAAAAACCCAGACAAAGGGAGAGGAAGACAGGAAGACAACGACTAGGAGAAGAGCGCTGGGACCCAGCAACTACTGATCTTCCAGCCATCCTCCCTATTGAGATTTTTCGGCCTTTTTTCAATCTCAAGCGCTTCCTTATATTTTCGGTGATGGAATTGGGACACTCCAACAATAACACTAGCCTCTTAAGGGTTAGTACGTGTAACGCCTGCGGTTATGTGACCGGGCGCGCACGTTCCTCACCTACGCGAAAATGACTAAGGCATGAAACACACCATTTATAGGCGAGCCAAGGCGTGAACGGGTGGTGGGCGAGCCAACTTGGTGAGGGGCTTCGCACATGACTTGAGGGCGCTGGCGTGTTGATTGAACGGTGGAATTGGTGGGTCGGCCGTGGGAGATCGACACACACATGGAGCGTATAAACATGATAGTGAGCGCTCGTTTGAACGCACTGCAGTTAGGGTAGATGCGTCCGCCGGTCGGGCGAGGCGACACAAGGCAGCAGCGCGGAGGTTCGGGTGACTCGCACGCCGGGCAGAGGTACACGGGGCGAGGGTGCGGATAACCACCCGCTCGCCGAGTGAAGGCACACGGGCGATGGCGTGGGTAACTGCCCGCCCGCCGAGTGAAGGCACACGGGCGAGGGCATGGGTGAACCGCCCGCCCACGGGTGAACGCACATGGTAGTGTTGGGCGCCCCATACACGGTTGTGGATCGTGCGGGTGTGCACGGGTGCGCCCGCCCGTTCGGGCAACGATTGTATTGTATATTTTGGTGAAGGTTGAGGTGCGACCACCGTGCGCTCTTGCATGGGCAGGCACCCACCTTGGGTTATAACGCCGGTGGAGCAACGCTCTCGACCATTATAATGAAATCTCATATATAATAAAAAGAAGTCTTCTCTTGCATATTCTTGATGTTCTTGTTATCGTTTATCATGTTGTTATAATGGTTTCCGCACATTATAATATAATTGAAGTTTTTATACATGAATGAAGGCATAGTTCGTAAAGTAGCATAACTATGGAAAAGGTTGGTTACTTAGGCGGTGCCGCACCCGGCCAATTAAAGGAAAAAAGAATTGGGGGCATGACAGGTGGTATCAGAGCAGGTTCACAGATGGTGAAGCCGTTGCTGAATAAGGAACGAAGTGAACGAATATGTATGCAAGGACAGGTTATGGAGAAATCATGGATGAACAGTCTGGGTTTCGTGGACTTGATGGTCCGTGGAAAGACCATTCAAGCTCTTGTGGACATAGGGGCCACTCATAACTTTATGACGACACAGTTGGCAAGAGAGGTCGGACTAATGATTCTCCCATCGAACATGGAGGTCAAGGCAGTGAACTCTAGAGCTAAGGTGGCGGGTTTGGCACACGAAGTGCCGGTACAGATAAAAGACTGGACGGGTCAGTTGGACTTCACGGTGATGGAGATGAACGACTTTGATGTGATACTTGGACAGGATTTATTGAAGGGCAACAGGGCTATTGTTGTCCCCTTTTGTGATGAGGTGGCGCTGGTTGGATAGACACGAACTTGGACTTTGCCCACTCATAGGCAAGGAAGGAAGTCAAGGTGCAACATGTTTCTGCACTGAGTTTGGAGAAGGCTATGAAGGAGTCAAATATGGAGACATATGCGGTGATGTTCAAGGGAGTCGAAGGTGATGGAGTGGGGACGCATGTTCCAGCTGAGATTTCTGATGTGTTGGCCGAGTATGTGGATTTGATGCCTGATAAGCTACCGAAGAAGCTTCCACCAAGGCGTGCAGTGGACCACAGCATTGAGCTTGAACCAGGGAAGCAATCCTCGGCAAGAGCACCTTATCGTTTATCAGGGCCTGAGTTGGAGGAATTGAAACGACAGCTAAAGGAGTTAGCTGATGCAAGTTTCATTAGACCTTCAAGGTCCCCTTATGGAGCTCCGGTATTATTCCAGCGAAAGAAGGATTCCAATGAGCTTCGGATGTGCTATGACTACCGTGCATTGAACAAGCAGACGGTGAGAAACAGGTATCCTTTGCCCTTGGCTACTGATTGCTTTGACAAGCTTGCGAAAGCCCGAGTGTTTTCCAAGCTGGACTTGAGGCATGGGTACTATCAGGTGCAGATTGCTGAAGGAGACGAGAAGAAGACCGCGATCGTAACAAGGTATGGTAGCTTTGAGTTCCTTGTTATGCCATTCGGGTTGTGCAATGCTCCTGCTACATTGTGCACTTTGATGAATGATGTTCTATGACCATACTTGGATTCGTTCATAGCAATATACTTGGACGATATAGTGGTGTACTGTGACAACATGGAGGATCATAAGAAGCACTTGGCGATGGTGTTCGAGGCACTAAGGGAGAATCAATTGTTCTTGAAGAAGTCTAAGTGTGTGTTCGCTCAGACCGAGATTCCGTTCCTTGGGCATATTGTTGGTCAGGGGTACATACGGATGGAGCCAAGCAGAGTGAAGCTGATTGAGGACTGGGTTGAACCGAAGAATGTCCATGAGATGAGGGTGTTCTTGGGCATGACAAACTACCAACGGAAGTTTGTAGAAGGTTACTCCAAGGTAACATCGGCACTGACAGACCTATTGAAGAAAGACAAGAGGTGGTGTTGGACTGATAAATGTCAAAAGGCATTTGATGACTTGAAGAGAAGGATGGTTACAGCACCGATACTAAAGTTGCTTGACTTCGGGAGACCGTTTGAGGTACACACTGATGCTTCAGATTTTGCCATAGGAGGGGTTCTTATGCAGGATGGGCATCCGGTGGCGTATGAGGGTCGAAAGTTGCAGGATAGAGAACGAAGGTATCCGGTTCATGAGAAGGAGATGACTGTGATCATCCATTGTCTTCATGTGTGGAGGCATTACCTGATTGGGAAGCCGTTTGTTGTTAAGACTGACAACGTTGTAGCGAGTTATTTTGCATCACAACCGAAGCTTTCTGCGAAGCAAGCTTGTTGGCAAGACTTCTTGGCAGAATTCGACATGTCTATTGAGTATAGACCGGGTAGACACAATGCGCTAGCAGATGCCCTTAGTAGGAAGGGACAACTTGCAGCATTGGAGGGTGAAGACCGGGCAACAAGGAGTAGAAGTCGGGTTCAAATGTCAGAAGAGATGCAAAACAAACTGAAGGAAAGTGTTGAAACCGATACTTTGGCGCAGAATATAGTGAAGCAGATAAAGGAAGGGAAGACACGAAAGTTCTTTCTACGGAAGGGTTACTTGTTCTTTGGGAACCGACTCTATGTTCCAAAGACATCTGTTCTCAGGAGGCACCTTTTGAAGGAGTGTCACGATTCTCCGTGGGCTGGCCACCCAGGGCAGCGTCATTCTTTGGCATTGTTGGAGAGGGGGTTCTTTTGGGAGAAGATGCGAGAGGATGTGGAGGAGTATGTACATACGTGCATCATTTGTCAGCAGGACAAATCGGATACGCAAAGGCAAGGAGGACTATTGCAGCCTTTACCGATTCTTGAGAGGCCATGGATGAGTGTCTCGATGGACTTCATCACTCAGTTACCACAGGTGCAGGGGTATAATGGGATCATGGTCGTGGTTGATCGTTTTTCCAAGTATGCTGTCTTTGTTCCGAAAAACATAACTTGTGGAGTCGAGCAGACTGCGGAGTTGTTCTTTAAGAACATAGTGAAGTATTGGGGGATGCCATTGAGCATTGTGTCGGATAGAGATCCGCGTTTTACAGGGAGATTTTGGACCACATTGTTCAAGTTAGTTGGGACAGATTTGTTGAGGAGTTCGAGCTACCATCCGCAGACAGATGGGCAGACCGAGAGGATCAACGCATTGCTAGAGGACTACTTGAGACATTATGTGATGGCTGATCAGAAGAATTGGCCCAAACTCTTGGATATTGCTCAATTTAGCTACAATATTCAAAAGAGTTCTGCGACAAGGTACAGTCCATTTGAGTTGGTGAATGGGCAGATGCCGGTTGCACCGCACACCGTTGAGACAACAGGTTTTTTGAGGAGTCCTCATGCGAAGAGGTTCATGAAGGCTTGGGAGGAGACCTTGGAGTTGGCACGGTTGCGCTTGCATGATGCTACAAGGAGGATGAAGAAGTATGCTGATAGGGGAAGACGGGATGTACACTTCAGTGTGGGAGATATGGTGTTTCTCAGGATTACCGGTGAGCAGTTTCATCCAGCCAAGGGGACAACTGCCAAACTGACACGGAAGTATGAGGGACCATTTCAGGTGAAGGAGCGAGTGGGGGAGGTTGCTTACGAGCTGGAGCTTCCGCACCATATGCACATGAAGCATCCAGTTTTTCACATTAGTCAGTTGAAGAGATGCAGACTTGATTCAGACCATCCAGAGAGAGTTGAATCGCCGAGAGGACCAGCCGGGTTAGTGGACAAACTAGGCTTGGAGTTGGAGAAGATTTTGAGCTTCAGGACTACAGGGATTGGTTGCCACCAAAAATGGGAGTACCTTGTCAGATGGAAGGAAGCACCGGAAGAGGAGAGTTGGGAATCAGAGGACTCACTTTGGAGATGGAAGAGGAAGATTGCGAGGTATGAACGGAGGATACTGAGGCGATCGAGATTGTTGAGGGCGACAATGATTTCCAGTGGGGGAGGATGTAACGCCTGCAGTTATGTGACCGGGCACGCGCGTTCCTCACCTACGTGAAAATGACTAAGGCATGAAACACACCGTTTATAGACGAGCCAAGGCGTGAACGGGTGGTGGGCGAGCCGACTTGGTGAGGGCCTTCGCACATGACTTGAGGGCGTTGGCGTGTTGATTAAACGGTGGAATTGGTGGGTCGGCCGTGGGAGATCGACACACACATGGAGCGTATAAACATGATGGTGAACGCTCGCTTGAAGACATGAACTCATCGCTCTTCATCGCTTATGGACATCGCATAAGGGGAAGTGCGACGGAGGTGAACGCACCGCAGCTCGGGTAGATGTGCCCGCTGGTTGGGCAAGGCGACACGAGATAGCGGCGCGGAGGTTCGAGTGACTCGCACGCCAGGCAGAGGTACACGGGGCGAGGGTGCGGATAACCGCCCACCCGCTGGGTGAAGGCACATGGGCGAGGGCGTGGGTAACCGCCCGCCCGCCGGGTGAAGGCACACGGGCGAGGGCGTGGGTGAACCGCCCGCCCACGGGTGAACGCACACGGTAGTGTTGGGTGCCCCATACACGGTTGTGGATCGTGCGGGTGTGCACAGGTGCGCCCGCCCATTCGAGCAACGATTGTATTGTATATTTTGGTGAAGGTTGAGGTGCAACCGCCGTGCGCTCTTGCACGGGCGGGCGCCCACCTTGGGTTATAACGCCGGTGGAGCGACGCTCCTGGCCATTGTAATGAAATCTCATATATAATAAAAAGAATCCTTCTCTTGCATATTCTTGATGTTGTTGTTATCGTTTATCACGCTGTTATAATGGTTTCTGCAC
The DNA here is from genome assembly GCA_000404065.3 of Pinus taeda. NCBI lineage: Eukaryota > Viridiplantae > Streptophyta > Pinopsida > Pinales > Pinaceae > Pinus > Pinus taeda. The sequence continues at coordinate 114,770 of APFE030269918.1, forward strand.
ATTATAATATAATTGAAGTTTTTATACATGAATGAAGGCGTAGTTCGTAAAGTAGCATAACTATGGAAAAGGTTGGTTACTTAGGCGGTGCCGCACCTGGCCAATTAAAGGAAAAAATAACTGGGGGCGTGATAGTACGGGTAAAGCTAGGTACTATCATCGGGGGGATTTTGATAATTTAGATGCTTTTGGTCACAACTACTCAAGCAGTAAATTAGTCTTGTCAATTTTCTCAAAACTCACATAAACTAATAAACAAAAAATATATTTTCAAATAAAAAATAATTATATATTAATTTTATTTTTTATAATTGTTTCGAAAAATTGATTTTTCAAATTTTTGATATTAATTTATTATATAAAAAATACTCTATATTTATAATATAATATATTTTTTTTTTTTAAATTATAATTGATGAAATTTTTTATTTAAGGAAATTTGTTTTCTAGTCTCACAATAAAGGTGCATATTGAGCATAGCTCATTCCAAGAAACAACTATTTGATATCAGGGATCAGTCTAACACTTCTAAAGACTAAAAAAACCAAGTCCTAATAACACTGTAGAGAAAACTATAATTTCTATATCTATATATATAATTATACACACCTTACCTTACATAATTGTTAATCAAAAGAGTTGACCACATAGATAGTGAGTTGATCGGTAGGCTCATCATCCCTCCACACTAAACTCTCGCAGAGGGGAATTGTGTGGGATATGGGGAGGAATCAAACTAAGAGAGCATTCATATAGCTAATCGTACAGAACATATATGTGTAAACCTTTATATATTAAATGGGTATAGAATTTTGATTTCAGATTAATTTTTTTTGTTTTTATCGAATTACCACTATGTAACTTAGGGAGTAGCAGTGGTAGAAGTAGTTTCTTTTAAATTGCGAAAAAATAAGTTAATTGAGAAAAATAAAAAAAGCTAAATGTTCTATTGTTTTTCTTTGGAATATTTGTTCTATTATATGTGTTTTAGATTTAAAATTAAAAAAATTATAGCTTATTTTACTAAAATAAAATAAAGAAGTTAAAGTATATTTATGACTTAAACAAAACAATGAAATTGGAGGAATACATATAGTTAAAATGAGAATATTATATTTAAACGGTGTAAAGGAAATATTATTTTTCATTTTATCTATAATAAAATTAGTTTTATTTGGTGAAATAAAACTATATCCCTTTAATTTACTATATTAATTTGTTGTATATATATTAATTGTTGGTTATATATATAATTGGTTTGGTTTATATATATATATATATATATATATATATATATATATATATATATGTATATTAGTCATTTTAGTTAGTAATTTTATTATTATTAGTATACATATTTTAACTTGACAATTTTTATACTTTAGAATACACCCCTTAATACAACCATCTATACATTCTTCTTATGAATATAAATATTTTTATTTGCCAGCATCATCTCAAGTAACATCAAATTATAAATAATTTGAGCAAAGTCAGTCATACACCTTAGGTAACATTATTAATAATAAAGAAGATTTAAAGAAGATTTTAATAATCCACACCTTATGTTACAACCATTATTAATAAGGGACAAAACTTGAAGAATATTTTAATTACCCGCATATGAAGGTTAAAAAGTATCTGATTTCCAATAATTTGAACAAAGTTAATCATACACGTTATGTCACAACATTATTAATAATGAACAACAAAACTTGAAGAATACTTTAATAACCCCATATTAATTTTAAAAAGTTTTTTTTTTTTTTTTTTTTTAACTTAATATTAATTAAAAAAGTTTTGTAATTTAAAAATACATCTTATAGGTGAGTGGAAAATGATGACACTCTTTTAAAAGTACACCCTACCAAGTGAGTTCTTATGAGACAGACAATTTTAAATTATTAATACAATGGATACATATGATACTTTAGTTGTGGAATCATAATCTCAAACCCAGACATTATGGAATATGTCTTTTATTCGTATCCCATAAAAACAATTTTACATCATTAAATTTATGATACAGTTATTTATATAAATTTCAAAGGTTGTGGAATATGCGTATCCACCTCAATAAATATAATATGCACGTTGCTGCAAACTATCTGACTATCTGCCTTTATATATATATATAAATATTATTTGTTGGCTGCAAACTACCTGCCATATATATAGATAACTTTAAATTAATATAATATTAAAATTAATATTAATAAAAGTTTTTTATATTTATTGAGATTATCAAAATTAAATTAAATTAATATATTTAAATTTTATTATGGATTTAAGTTTATACCTATTTAATTTTATTTTAAATTTAAAAATATAGTGTTAGAGATTGTGTATTTATCTGGTCAAGAATTTTATGAACATAAAAATGTTATAAATATGGGTTTTTCACTTGTAAATTGATTCCAAACATTAAAATTCTAGAGGGCAAAAGGGCAGAATTGGTGATGGGACTTGCTTTCATTACATGTATAACGGGTTATGGTTATGGGTTATGGTTTTGGGGTAAGTGGTATTGATAAGTCATGAAACTGGCCCATAGAATTGTAACAAAGCCTATTGACAAGTTAATAATAATCATGGATAAATATTCATGATTAAGAATTTTGTTATATTGCAAGTATTGAGTTCTAATTTGAGAAATGTTATACAATTAAATTAAAATAAACTTTTTATAAAATGTTTTGATTTTAAAATGATTTATGGTTTTTGAGCATGTAGTATTAGTAAGTCACGATATTGTACCCTAAATTATTATGATATTTAACAAAATAGAAACATTTGTTAGATTTTTTCAAAAATACATAAAAATAGTTATCAACTAATTAAAAATAATAATTCAACTTTTAAAAAAATTTTAAAATATTTAATTTAATTTTATTCGAAAACTTTAATAAACTTTATATAATCTGTTTAAATTTTTTAAACTATTTAAATACGTGGCCAAAATAAAAAACAATATTATTGGAGAAAACAACACCCTCACATTTTGAAATATTCAAATAATATGGACATAACAATTTAAAACTATAGTTTTTGTTTATTAAAAAAAAAAAAAAAATCAAAAATTCACTCATTAAACTGTTGCAAACGTGGCGGGGAAGAAATATAGTTGACTTGGTGATGTGGGAGGTGGCCAAGTGGCCACTTCCCCATTTAAACAATGGAGATAATACGGAGCATATCCTATATGGTGGTCCTTTCGTTTTTTTCCAACATTATCTTTTTGTTGAATGGATTGGGCCTTTGGCTTTATAAACCCTATCTACTTCCTTTCAACTTAATTCTTTGTCGTTGATGTTGGTGGTATTTTATATTAAGAATGACATCCCCACTCAAAAAGGAATTAATTTTATTAAAAACAAAGGCTGGTCATTGTCGCTAAGTTTCTTAATTACAACAACGACAAGCTTTTGGATATTAACATCCCATTCAGGGGAGAATTAGAAACCACGTGGCATTAATAACACGTCTTCCACTGAGAACCACCATGTAGATTTGGCCATTAATCACATTATCATCTGAATTTTCGATGATAACAACCACAATAAAGATATGGACAATTATTAGATTTTTATGTTGATGTCGTAATGAATTTAATGGAGTAGTTTCTTAAATTTATTTTAATAGGAAATGATTAAAAATCACAACAAAAAGTTTTGCCACAGTTTATTATTATTTCTTATTTTTTATAATGAGTGAAGTTATTTCTTATCTCTGATATTGAGGGAAGTATTCACTCTAAAATATCACAGTTTTTAAATTTTTATCATATAATTTTTCTTATAAATTATTTCTACACAATATATTTTTTTGGACATCATTAGAGTTACATCTTAAATTTGTATTTCAAATATCACAAATATTACAAAATTCAAATCTTCATCACATAGTGTTCCCATAAACTATTTCTACACAATATATCATCATTAGATTTATAACTTAAATGTGTAACTGAAACATCATAAAACATTCTTAGCCATGTAGGTTAGAATCTTTTATAATTCTTAATTAGTACATTTATTGTAGGTCTCATTAATATAAGAGAGGATATTTTCCATGTATCCATGTGATCACCAAAAACTATATTTTAGATTTGTGTTTCAAGCATATTATCATAAAGCATGTGCAATCATGGAAGTTTGCATCCCGAATTACCAATTAGTACTTTATATTAGATGTAATACTCATTAGGAAAAAGAAATTGTAACAAATCATGAGGCCTTTGTCAAAGGATGAGAATTTTATCAAAACATTAGAAGATCTTAGAAGAGAGTCTACTTGCTTGTGCCCTAGGAATATGTAAACCTAACGCGACAAAATCCAAGGTTGTTAAATCAAGGTAGGATATTTATGATTTTGAGCTTTGTGAGAGCCATACATACAAGAGCTTAAAGGTAATTGTTAATCAAGACCACTAAATCTATTAATCTTATAAAGGATATTGAATTTTCACTTATATCTCAAACCATGCAAAGTGTTTTCTAGAGTGGAATATTAAATCACAATCCATAATACCAACAATTTTATCACATTTTCTATAACTTGTTGAAGCACCAACGACCCAAGCATAAAAAATGTTGCTCCACATATTCAAAGTTGCAAAGGATACATCTCATGGATCTTGGGCTTGTGATGAGGCATACAAAAAGAGAGCTTTGGATGCAAATGTCAAATTATTTTATTTGATAAGAATAAAAAAGATAATGTTGCTAGAAATGGTAAGAATAAATTAGTAAAGTATGATAGAAAAAAATGCATATAAATGAGAAAAGGGGAATGATCACTTGAGAGAACAAATAAGTGAAGATTTGATTTGTATAAAAATGAATGAATGTAATCAGAATTCTGATAACCTTAGTTACAATTTAGGTTTTATTATGGTCATAAAGTTCCATTTTGTGTTGGTTCAAATTTAAACTTAATCAAGAACATACATGTTAAAAGTTTTCACTTAGCTTGATAGAATTTTTTTATCCCAAAGAGAATCATTAAGAAGCTTTTATATGAAACACATAAAAACCTACTCATTATGGTATAGTGTGGAACCAAACACATTTAGTATGGACAATAAATGGCATGCTAATCATTAGATTAATGAGGATCAATGATGCTTTTAACACATGAATTCAACTGGGGATTTGAGAAAGTATGATGTCTATGATTTCATTTGACAATATTATGGTGATATAGTGTTAATATTATGTTGAGTGAGCTAATTGAAGCGTTTAATATTATGGAAATGTACATCCTATAAAATAATAGTTTGTAGTCAATGGAAATTGAGATGTTTTTATTTTTTAAATGTTAAACAAAAGTAATATAAATTGAATCATGAATCTTGAATACCACTTACCTACATCTTCATTTCAAATTGAAGGTACAATGGCCATTGTCCAATCATAAATTAGGAATTGTGATACTAATGGGTAGTTAAAAGTGTGATCCTTCGTTTAAAATTTTATAATATTTATGTTTATGAAAAATGATGAGTGAATTTAAAATTTCACATTTTATTAGAGCCAATGGTTCTTAAATTACACTTAAGGATGATTTGAACCCATCAAAAGTGTGTATATTTTAAGGGAGGGTGCACTTTTTATTACTAGTGGGGTTGTCTTAAATAAATTCATAAATAAAGACAGTTGGTTATGTGCAAATTCTTTACTAAAGGTGGGCCACATATGCCATAGGAGAGGAAGATAACAATATAAACCCAAAGTTAGAACTTGTTTAAGTAAAGCATATGACTACTTATATGAAGGGTTATATCTTAACTCAACGTTTGAAAATAACATTAGTGAAAATAATAAGTAAATCCTTCTTTTAAATATAATTCTCTTATATTAACATAATAATACTATTTTCTAATGTAAAAAAATAAATGATAAAATCTTTACCAAATTTATAAATAATCATGATTTATATAGTAAGGATAGTCTCCTAAATATCATTGAAATCTAAAATAATTTCATTTTTTTCTATTTGAACTTTATTTTTTAACAAAATAATGTTAACTAAATTGTTGTAAAAAATAAATCTCTTTTTATAATTTTCTTAAAAAATTATTCGTCCTCAATGAAAATGTTTAACTTTTAAATATATTCATCACTGTCTATTCATGTTTTTTTATAAATATATTGTGTCCCAAAAGCTTACCTATACAGATAATGGTTCTAAATATTTTCTTCTTTAAAACGTAAGTTTCCCAAATTACTAAAAACTTAATATTATGTTATATATTTTATCTTTAAAAATAAAAAATATTATCATATTATATATCATAATGATTTTTTATTTTTTTAAATTTTCAAATATAATAATCTATAACTTTGTGATTATATAAAAATTAAATTCATGTACATATAACTTTAAGTTCATTAACTAAAAAACATCTTCATATACAACATTATATTAAATGAAAGATAAAAAATTGTTTATATGTATTTTTTCACAATTACTATTTCTTAATTTAAATAATCGCCCAATACTAACGAATTATATATATAATTTTTATTATTATATCTCATTTTTATAAAACGAAATAATACTCTAAAAAATGATTTAGTTGCAAGCATCACGTAATTCATGTCATGCCATATCTTATGACATGGAAAACCCTGAAATTTCAAAAGACTCAACTATATAGCCCAATAATTGTACCTAAATAATCCACATTATTAAACCCTAAAAACCATCATAATGCCATTAAAATTGGGCTCGATTGTTTTTTAAATTTCCATGAAATTAGATTTTTCTCCCGGAAAATTAAGAAGCTTTGGTGTGTCCTTGATGCTTCTATTCACATATGCTACTTGTAAGTTTTTCTAGTAAATTTTCCTTATTCCTACAATTGAATTGAGGCATTAATCATTATGATTAAATACAAATTATAAAGTGACATATAACTTAGTAATACTGTTTTCCCTTCAGCGATATCAACGAATCTTTTTTATGAACCCTAAAATGTATGTAGTGTGTGATGTACTCTCTCATAGTTTTTTAGTGGATAACGATTAGAATTCAATTAAAAATTTCAAGCCATTAAAAATCTATTTCATCATTTTAATAAGTATCTATAAATTCGTAATGTATAATTGTAATTAATCATTTTTTAAAAATGACGACGCATACATTAATTGAAACCATGTTATACACCTTTTTCATTTTATTTTTAAATGAATTCATAAATCTACATATCTTAATTGAAAATTAATATATTATATATGTTTTTTTTAAATTAATATATTATATATGTTTTTTTTATACATATTGAGTTTATTTCTTTAAAGAAACATTTATTGATATATTTTTCATTATTTTAAAAATATGATATTAATTATTATTTATATTTTTATGTCATTTCAGTTATCTAGATCACAACATTTTTGTATTAGAGTAGATGATCCTTGGTCTATGCTCTTTAAACAAGCCATGTCAAGATTTCATTCTAAATTTTATTTGGAGTATTGGATTGCCATGAAACTTATGGGGTTGGAAGGACTATCTTCCAACATTGAAGTGTTTTTGGTCAAAATCTCCCATTATGTTTCTCTATAATTTCTATAGTAAAAATTATAGTGTTGGCTTGTTGGGGCCTGACCTAGGTTCAGAGTTATTTAGCCAAACAAATCCTTGTACTACTGGCCATTTCGGCAAAAGTCCATGGAACGCGAACTGAGGTCTCACTCGATGTAGTATGGGGGGTGTTGGAACGAGGTTTCCACGCCCTTGAGATTTCTGAGAGGTTGAATTGGTCCAACTTCGCACAGGTTACTTCGCGCACTTCTCTGGCCTTCGCGTCATGATGTATTCGTCTTCGCGTAGCCCTAACTAGGGGTTGTGGGGCTTCTGCATTGTTGGAGCAGAGCTCTGCATGATTCTCCTAAGTCACACTTGAGATCTTACTTATCTTCTTACACTAGTTAGTTATCTTCGCTTAAATGGATGCCTTATGTTATATTTATTTACACAGCACATTCATATGAGTTCGCGCAACGAATAAACAGTAAACTTGCAATTCATACCCAATAATATATAAAACAGGAAAAGATACATAAAAATATGATAAAAATTCTCTTTATTGATGCTTCCAACGGTTACAGACTCGACCTGCCCTGCGCACTCAGCTGCAGGGGTCTGCGCACTCAGTTGCGACTACTAGGCCTCTGCGCACTTAGCTGCAGAGCTTTCTCCTACTCTATGACCTAAAGACACACTTTACACTTCGACTCAATCCCTTAGACTCGTCATGTTTCTATCTTATTCTTCTATTCACTAATTGATGCTTTCTACACTTAGAGCCTTGCTCTATTAGTACAATCCCATGGTCCACGGACCATGGGTGGATCTTTCAAGCCGACATTACATTACAAAAGCAAGGGTAGAAAACCTTGTGACTCTATTATCACTTCACGCTCTGCGCCCACAAATCGTAGAGTCTTTATAATGGACTTGGTCAAAACTTGGGCTTTAATCCCCAAAACATGCCTTGGGGGGGATTCCACGCCTAACAGGCCCCTAACACAAACTTTGTGACTTGCCCTCGAGTCACTCTTTTGGTGCAGAGATCTTCGTGCGGAGTCCCTCCAATTCTACTTGAACAACTGCAAGGTCGGCAGTGCACTGAGCAGCTACCTGCTGAATCTCCTGTACTCGTTGTTCCGAGACAGCGGTGTCGAAACTACTTCCCTGCATCTGTTCCTGTGTCCCTTGCATTTGTGCAAGCTTGCCTTCAATTGTTGTTGTAATGGTGAAGGCCTTGTTGATCCAAAGCTGAATGCACACTTTCAAGACTGCTTCTTTGTGCCGTGCTGTGTCCACTTGCTCTTTCAGTGCTTTGGCCTCTTGTATTCACGCGAGCCTCTGAGTGAGGGCCATTGTCTACGTGGTGCCTTTGACATTGTCGTACTGCTGCTAGAGCTCACGCGCCTCTGTCTCTAAGCACTGGATGTTAGGGTCCTCCTGCAGATTTGTGAGTACCTCAAATGACTCCTCCAACATTCTGGTGTAGTCCCTTACTACACTGCCAATCTCTTCCAACCCTGATGTAATAACGCTAGCACGTTGTTCTCTTACTTCCAGAGGGGTGGACAGCTCCGCCTTCAACTGCAGCTCTACCATCTGAAGGTTCAGCTCCAGCTGAACCTTAGTCATTTCTTCTCGCGCCTCCTGCACCCCTGCTACTAGTCTATGGATGCACGCCTCTGCTGGGATGGCCAGCTTAGGGACCATCTGACAGGCTTCTTCTAGTACCTGTACCATCTTCCTATTCTGCGACACCACTTCATTGCGCTGCAAGCTCAAATGCTCCATGTTGATCTTTTGCTCGCTCAGCACTTGCAGTGCATGGCTCTCCCTAGCCCACAGTTTTGCAATAATCTCGTCCTGCAGAACATATAATGTCTCCCATGGGAGTGCAACCATGTTGATCCCGATACCTTTCAGTGCACTAATCGTAGGCTTATCAGCCTCATTTGTTGTAACTAGTTCCGCTTCTAATAGCACTATTGTATTTGTTGTCCGAGCGCACAACATCTGCTCTGCTGCAGTTGTCCCTACTGTGAGGCTAGTCGAAAGGGTACCAGCTTGAGGAGTGCACACTTGCAACTCCTAAAGTTGTGCTCTAAGGGCCCCCAACACAATCTGATTCTCTTGCACAAAGTTCTGGAGGGCCTTGGAGGTGATGTCGTGCACCATCTCACTGATGTTGTGTAGATCCCCCTCAGTAAGGGTGATCGAGTCGATAGACAACTTTGATGCCTTGACCTTCTTGTGTGGCCCCATCTGCTCTCTTGGGCGCTGGTGCTTCAGTATAGTTGACGCTATTTGTGGGTCCGCATCGCCCTCTTCTTCCTATATCTCCTTCTCTTTCTGCTGCCCGTGCGAAGGTGACTTCTAGCCCCCACGCACCTTCTCGGCTGCCTCCTGTGTTGCTGTTGCTGCAACCTTTTTCTATTCTGCTACTATCTGCGCAACATCCTATGCCTCTTGTGCTTTTGCTGCCACGACTTCCTACCTTCTCTTCTCTGCCAACTGCGCCATGTGTAGTTTGGTCTCCTCTTTCTTTTTTTTCACCGCAGAGCTCTCCACCGTCGTAATGTCTGGGGTGCACCACTCCGACAGCCATGTCTCTAGTGCATCTAAAATTACATCATCTTTGGCTACAAAGGGTAGCTCTCTCCATTACTTGGTTGGGTCCTTGCGCTCTCTAATATATATGTTGTGGAGTTCCGCTTTAAATTCTGCAAAACTTTGTAGGTTGTTGTAGACAGTGGGTGATAACCACAGCTTGTGGTTAATCCCCATTCTGATGTTCATTTCCATGAACACCCAAGATATCTTGCTGTCGCGGATCTGGTTTGCATCTTTCATGGCCCATAGCAAAGCGTACTTTGCGGGCTCTGGCAGATCCCTGTCAATTGTGGGGAACTGACTATCCTCCAGAAATTCCCCTGCCACGAGCATTGTGGACAACAGAAGCCATGCATAGTGGAACATTTTGCCTTGTTCCTGTGCTTCGCAACAATTTTCTAGGAACTCCTTGCATAGAAACTCGGACCAGTTAAACTGGACCCCCTCCGCGCACTGCTCAACAAGTACCACCTGTTATGAAACCAGCTCATAAAAAGATAGGAAAGATAGATGAACGCCTTAGAAATCAACCTCTTCGAGTGGCCAACCTCCTTTACATTACACAAATGAACAATTCTTGGATGTTACAAATGACAAGACCTCCTTTCTATATATAAGAGCCTAAGGGGTCATAATATAATAAGAGTTGACATAACAATAATAATGTAAGGGCACAATAATAACAATATTGGGCTTCTATGGGGCACAATAATAACAATATGAGGATTACATGGGCACAACAATATAATAAGGGGGTTGTACTAATAACAATAAGGGGTTACACTA
>APFE030269919.1:0-27505 GCA_000404065.3 Pinus taeda
GTTTCTAAGAATCCTTGATACCCAACTTCGTGTGAAGGGTATGAAAAACATTGGTAAACTTCGACACGTCTTGGTTCCTTCCTTGTCGCAGTATCGTGTACTTTATGTATTTATCCTCATAGCTGCCGATAGGGTAGTACTGCTCCTTGATGGTGCCCCGGAGTGAACCCAAATGGGTGCAGCCGAAAATAGTGAGGGCATACTTTCATCCTTCTACTCACAGTAGGTTTCCCACCAATCCTTGATGTGGGGGGCGACTTTAAGAAGAGAAAAATTAATCTTTTCCTAGCTGGAAAAATCATGAACAAAAAAATATCCTTCTATCAGACTTAACCATTTATCTATAGTGTACGCATCTATCTGGCCCTCAAATATGGGAATGCCAAAGTTAACTTGTACCTTAAAGGGTGTGGCACTTCCAAAGTAGCTGCTGGAAGGAGATGTGTTGCCCTTGGGTAGCCACTAAAGTATCTAGGAAAAGTTTTCCATCATCGCGTTCCTCTATCGCTCAAGGGATTCTTCAAGCAAGATTTTGAAAGGATCTCTTGCCCCCTCGTCTTTATTTTCTTCCCCCATGGGAGGCTATCAAGATTTGTGAGGCTGGTCTGGCAAAGGTTCAACCAGTTCAAGCCCTCACTCCTTATATCCTGACCTCGTTTGAGACATGCAAAGAAAAACAGAGAAAGAGTAGACCGCCCTGATACCACTGATCTAAATTTAAACAGGAACACAACAAATTAGAGATATAACCATAAATACAAATATGTAGTAGGAACAACACTTCATTTCATTAATATCAAATATTGAAATATGCTTACAAACATAATGGAAATAAGACTAGCTAGGGCGATAGTAGCTTATCTCTAATAAGATATGTGGCGGCTACATGCCTCTCAACTGTGTTACATTGAGGCTTAAGGGCCTATTTATTATTGAAAAACATGATAAAACCCTAAACAACCAAAACCCTACCCCAAGAGATGTAACACCAATAGTTTATGGTCCTCGTTGGGTTTAGTTGGGCAGCCAACTTCTTGGGGTCACAACTTGGTCATATTATCTCTGTATGGCACGTACGATACATTATTGGAAAGGTCTCTACAAGTACTAAAATATTTACAACAAACCCTGCCTTCGATTAAGAGCCTATAACAGGCCTCAAAAAAACATCGTTTAGGGGGTCAAAACTGCCCCGGAAGTTCAAGACCTGAAAAATGCTAAAAATAGTAAATGTTGAAATAAGCAAGGAAAAAAATGAAACTGACTTGATGTTTAGGTGGGATAGGTGGGTGGCCACCAATATCCACCTGGATCATTCCTCCCCCCTTAGGAAGAAATGGTCCCCATTGCATGCAGAGCCTCCATGAGGTGAGGAAATTTATGTTGAACCTAGTGTCTGGTGAGCCACTTGCCTTGGTGCAGGAGTTGGCTAGATTTGACAACTCGATATAGTTGGATCTTTTACTAGTGAGTGTTATTTACTTGTGTGACCATAATCCGAATAGTTGTGTCCTGTTCCATGCAGTCTGGGTTTAACTCTGTTGGTGTCAGTTGTTCTGCAATGTCCGATGTGTCCAACAATGGTGGGAAGTATGGTTGAAGGCAATCCAAATTGAACATTGGGTGCAGGAGAAGGAATGGGGGAATGTTGAGATCAAAATTATTATCTCCCACAACCTTGGTAATCGTGTAAGGACCATATCAGAGTGGTATGAGCTTCCGATGGGCTCTGATAAGGCGTTCTTTCTGCAAATGCAACTAGACTGTCGCCCACCTGAAACTATGTGGCTCCTAATGTTGACCATGTCACTGCTTGTACTTGGTAGTTAACTTCTCCAGGATGTCGTGAACCTGTTTGCGGATGTGTTGGATGCGTTCAATAAATCTTGTCACTTTATCAACCTTGGACAACACGTGTGGATTTTGTCTTCGTAGTCACATGAGGCGTGACAACATGTATCAGACACAATGGTTGAAGTCCTAATCCCACTTGAAAGGGACTGCGACCATTCGAGCTATGGAGAGCTCTATTATAACTGTACTACAAATATGGAATTCTCTTATCCCAGGTTCAAGGATGCTTGGAGTTGTACATGTAGAGTATGTGCATTATGATCCTATTAACGACCTCCGTTTGACCATCAATCTGGGGATGGAAAGCAGTCGATTTGGTGAGCTTGGTGTCCAATAGTGTCCAGAGGCTTGACCATAATGTTCACAGGAACCTCCTATCCTGATATGATATAATGGTCTTCGGGATCCCAAAATGTACCCATACTCATTCAAAGGAGAATTTGGCAGTGTCCTTTGCTTTGATACTCTTCTTGTAGGACATCAATATAGCCATCTTTGAAAATCTGTCCATGACCACAATTACAATGTCATTACCATGGTTGGTAGAAGGGAGTCCAGACTTATAGTCCATGGAGATGGATTCCCATGGCTGGCTAGGAGTAGGAAGAGGAGTGTACAGGCCTTGCTTCTTGATGGTTGGATTAGCGATGGCGCAGGTAGTGCAGGATTTGATATATTTCCCAACATCCAGTCGAAGTTCAGGCCAATAAAAGTAGTTTTGTAGTAAAACCGCATTTTTCTCCACACCAAGGTGTCCTGCGACCCGACTCTAGTGCACCTCCTAAATCGGCTTGGCACACTCACTTGAAGGAACACAAAGGTGGCCCGAGTAGCATAATAATGCATCCTGGAGGTGGAAATTAGGAACTTGGTTGCCAGCTACTAGCATCTGGTATGTCAAAGCAAACTCTGGATCATTTTTTCATAATTGCGGACATCTAGAGTTCTCATGACTACAAGAGTTGAGAACAATAGTCAGTGCTACAACTAGGGGCCGATTGAGACAGTCTACAACATGATTGGCGCTACCCTTTTTGTATTTAATGTTCAAGTGGAATTGTTGTAGATATGTAGACCACTTTTGATGGTGATCGTTATGCAACTTCCCTTGTGTCTGTATAAACTGAAGAGGTCGTTGATCGATGTGGATGACCATCTCCTTCCCCATAATGTGGTGCTTCTATTGTCGACAATCCTGCAGGATGGAATACATGTATTTATCATAGGTGGGGTACTTCTGAATTGTATCGGAAAGTGTCTCACTATGATAGGCCATTGGAAGCCCGTGTTGGTGAGGACTGGAACAATAACACAGCTTAAGGTGTTTGTCTCGATTTCAAATTACTGTTGCAGGTCTAGCAGTGTGAGTACCAGTGTAGAGCAGAGGCGGTGCTTCAACTCAACGAACGACTTCTGTTGAGACTTGGACTAGGAAAACTTTGCTTTCATCCTACCCATCATAGTCTGACTCAAAGGCTAAGTGATATGGGAGAATCCTAATATGAACCTCCGATATAAATTTACAAGGCCTAAAAAGTTGTGAAGCTCTGTTAGTGTGGTCAGGGCTACCCAATCCCGAATTAGTTGGATTTTGGTCGGGTCCACATGCACACCATGCTCATTTATGATGTAACCTAAGTATTGGACTTGACTCATGCCAAAGGTGCATTTATCCAAGTTGACACACAGTTTGTGCTGCTGAAGGGTTTGAAGGACCTACCAAATGTGTTGCAAGTGTTCTTCCAAACTATTGTTGAAGATGAGGATGTCATCCAGATAACCACCATGAATGAGTTGGTGAAGAGTCGCAAGATCCCATCCATTAGCCTCATAAAAATAGCAGGGGAATTTGTCAACTTGAAGGACATAACCAGCCATTCAAAAAGGCCTTCCTTGGATTTAAAGGCGGTCTTCCATGCATCTGGAACATCTATTGTCACCTGATCAATCTTATTGACATACTTGGCCCGCTTGAGTTGGTCCAACAAGTCATCAATTAGTGGGATTGGGTACCTATTCTTGAAAGTGATTTTGTTTAGTGCCCGATAATCAATGCAGAGCCTCTAGGTCCCATCCTTATTCTGTACAAGTGCGATCGGGCTCCCACAAGGCGAGGAACTTGGTCAGATATGCCCTTTCTGCAACAACTCTTGGATTTATGGCTTGATCTCTTCATTTTCCATAATGTAGTGACGGTATATCGACCCGTTGGGAAGAGGTGCTCTGGGAGTTAGATCGATTGAATGCTTGACTTGACAATGCAAGGGTACCCCTATGGGTGTGGAGAAGATGTCCCTGTATTCTTCCACGACCATATCCACTTGCCTCTGTTGCTTTGAGGAACCCTTCCGGGGGGCCATGGATGTGGCTATGACCTTCCCCTTACTTTGAGAGTGAATCTGAAAGAAAACAAATTTCCCAGTCTAGGGGATGACATTACTGTATTTCTTAGCAGAGATCAAAGAGATGGCGGGAGATACCTCCAGTATCCTATATAACTTAGTACCCAAATAAATAATAATAGAGCGAGGTCTAGACTAATATACAACATGTCACTTCCATAAGTATGGTTGTCCCAAAATAACATCACAAAATTCAATAGGAGCACCATCACACAATACCTCATCCGTGAAGGGCTTGATGTTGTAGGGAAGGTGACATTATTGGCTGACGCGAAGGTCTCGTCCTTGGTGAAGCCACCCAATGGTATATAGTTGCAGATATGATGTAGTCGGTAGGCCCAACCGCTTCATGACCTGTGCTGAAATGAGGTTCTTTCGGCTGACGCTGTCGACAATATACTACAGCGGAGAACCCTTCACCCACATCTGTGAGGGGAATAAGTGATCCCCCTCTTCTGGATATTCAGGCTCAATCTTATGGATCTTGGCAGTGGCCATAGTGGCACTGGGATCCACATCAATGATCTTCTTCCCTTTGTCATTCCCCTTGTCGTATTTTGACTCAGAGTTGGAACATGTGTCGGAATTAGAAGCCTTTAGATCAGCCACCAGTGACCTCTTGGCCCGACACTACTTGTGTTGTGAGTTGAGCTCTTATGGAACTCACACCACTTTCACATGTTCTTCTTTGTCTTCATGGTGTTATTCTTTGCTTACGGCTTCGACAGTTTATCCTGAGTCGCCCTGCCTTGGTTTTGCCCTTTGCTCTGCGGTTTGGGGACGCCTTTCCTTTGCTTTGGATTCGCAAATCCAAAGTCTCACTTTTTCTGTTTAAGCTTCTGATCAATCTTGACAGCATATCGGTACACCATACCAAGTGAGGAGATGCCCAAGAACTCCATCTAATCTTGGATGTGCCTGTGTAGGCAGCCGCAGTACATGAGTAACAAATGCTTCTCAGAATCCTTGATACCTAACTTCGTGCGAAGGGTATGAAAAACATTGGTAAACTCTTGTACGTCTTGGTCCCTTACCTGTCAGAGTGTGGTCCACTTTATGTATTTATACTCATAGCTCTCGATAGGGTAGTACTGCTCCTTGATGGTGTCCCGGAACGAATCCCAAGTGGGTGTGGCTGAAAATAGTGAGGGCATATTTTCATCCTTCTGCTCACAGTAGGTTTACCAACAGTCCTTGACTTGTACCTTAAAGGGTGTGGTGCTTCCATAGTAGCTACTGGAAGTAGATAAGTTGCCCTTGGGTAATTACTGGAGGATCCGGGCAAAGTTGTCCATCGTCACATTCCTATGTCGCTCGAGGGATTATTCGAGCAAGATTTTGAAAGGATATCCTGCCCCCTCGCATTTCTTTTCTTCCCCCATGGGAGGCCGTCGGGATTTGCAAGGACGATCTTGCAAAGGTTCAACTAGTTCAAGCACTAACTCATTATATATCGACCTCGTTGGGGACATGCAAAGAAAAATAGAGAAAGAGGAGATTGCTCTGATACCACTGATATGAATTTAAACAGGAACGCAAAAAATTACAGATATAAACATAAATACAAAGATGCAACAAAAATAACACTTCATTCCATTAATATGAAATACTGAAATATTCTTACAAACATAATGGAAATAAGATTAGCTCGGGCGATGGTAGCTTATATCTAAGAAGATATGTGGGGGCTACATGCCTCTCGATCATGTTACAATGAGGCTCAATGGCCTATTTATTATTGAAAAGCATGGGAAAAACCTAAACAACCAAAACCCTAACCCCAGGAGATGTAATGCCAAGGGTCTATGGGCTTTGTCGAGGTTAGTTGGGTAGCCAACTTCCCGAGGTCATAACTTGGTCATATTAACTCTGTATGGCGCGTACGATACCTTGTTGGAAAGATCTCTCCAAGTACTACAAGATTTTTTATAGGAACTTTCCATTAGCTATGGGCCTATAGCGAACCTAAAAAAAATGTCATTTAGGGGGTCAAAATTTCTCCGAAAGTTCAGGACCCAAAAAACTACTAAAAATAGTAAATACTGAAATGAACAAGGAAACAAATGAAACTGACTAGAGGTATAAATGGGATAGGTGGGTGGACACCAATATCTACCTAGATCATTCCCCCCCACACCCCCCCATTATGTGTAGAGCCTCCATGAGGTGAGGAAATTTTTGTTGAACCTGGTCCCTAGTGAGCCACTTACCTTGGTGCAGGCGTTAGCCAACTTTGACAACCTGACATAGTTATATCTTTTGCTGGTGAGTGTTCTTAACCTGTGTGTCCATAATATGATCAGTCATGGCTTGTTCCTTGCAGTATGGGTTTAACTCTATGGGTGTAAGTTGTTCTACAATGTCTGGTATGTCCAACAATGGTGGGAAGAATGGTCGAAGACGGTCCACATTGAACACTAGGTGCAGGTCAAGGAATGGGGGAATGTTGAGCTCAAAATCATTGTCTCCCATAGCCTTTGTAATGGTGTAAGTACCATATCAGAGTGGTATGAGCTTTCGATGGGCTCTCGTAACGCATTCTTTCTGCAAATGCAACCAAACTTTGTCTCCCACCTGAAACTTGTGTGGCACTCGATGTTGATCATGTCGTTACTTGTACTAGGAATTTGACTTCTCCTGGATGTCGTGAACCTGTTGGTGGACGTGTTGGATGCGTTCAATAAATATGGTCGCTTTATCATCCTAAGATAGTACATGTGCGAATTATGTCTATGTAGTCGCATGAGGCATGGCAACATCAATTAGACACAATGGTTGAAATACTAGTCTCACTTGAAAGGGACTCTGACTAGTCGATCTATGGAGAGCTCTATTATAATTGTGTTTTACATATGGAAGACTCTCATCCCAGGTTCGAGGGTACTTGGAGTTGTACATGCGGAGTATGTGCACTATCATCTTATTGACGACCTATGTTTGGCCATCAATTTCGGGATGGAAGACAGTCGATTTAGTTAGCTTGGTGTCCAATAGTGTCAAGAGGATTGACCATAATGTGCTTAGGAACCTGCTATCATGATCTGATATAATGGTGTGCAGGATCCTAAAATGTACCCCTATTCGTTCAAATAAGAGTTTGGCAGTGTTCTTTGTTGTAATACTCTTCTTGGAGGCTGTCAATATAGCCATCTTAGAAAACCTATCCACGACCACAAATACACAGTCATTACCATGCTTGGTAGAAGGGAGGCTAACCATATAGTCCATGGAGATGGATTCCCATGGCTGGATGGGAGTAAGGAAAGGAGTGTACAGGGCTTGCTTCTTGATGGCACAGGTAGTGCAGGATTTGATATATTTCCCAACATCCAGTTGGAGTTTGGACCAGTAAAATTACTTTTGTAGTACATCCACAAATTTCTCCACACCAAAGTGTCCTGCAAAACAACTATAGTATGCCTCCCAAATCATATTGATACGCTTGCTTGAAGGAACACAAAGGTGGCTCATGTAGCATAATAATGCATCATGGAGGTGGAAATTGGGAACTTTCTTGCCAGTTACTAGCATCTGGTATGTCGAGGTGAACTCCATATCATTTTTGTATAGTTGCAACCATCCAAAGGTCTCGTGACCACAAAAGTTGAGAACAATATTCAGTGATGCAACTGGGGACTGGCTAAGGCAGTCTGCAACATGATTGGTGTTACCAATTTTGTATTTAATGTTCAAGTGGAATTGTTTCAGATATGCATAACACTTCTGATGGTGATCGTTCTGCAACTGCCCTTATGTCTGTATAAACTGAAGAGGTCAGTGATCGGTGTGGATGACCATCTCCTTCCCAAAAATATAGTACTTCCATTGTTGAAAAGCCTGCAAGATGGAATACATGTCTTTATCATAGGTGGGTTACTTCTAAATTGTATCGAAAAGTTTTTCACTATGATAGGTCACTAGATGCCCATGCTAAGTGAGGACTGCACCAATAGCAATGTTTGAGGCATCTGTCTCAATTTCAAATGGTTGTTGCATGTCTGGAAGTGCGAGTATAGGTGCAGAGCAGAGGCGATGCTTCAACTTAACGAACGCTTTCTGTTGGGACTTAGACCAATAAAAATTTTCTTTCGCCCTACCCTTAGTAGTCTCACTCAAAGGCCAAGTGATATGGGAGAATCCCAACACAAACCTCCAATAGAAATTTGCAAGGCCCAAAAAGTTGTGAAGCTCTGTTTGAGTGGTCGGGGCTCGCCAATCCCGAATGACTTGGATCTTGGTTTGGTCCACATGCACGCCATGCTCATCTATGATGTAACCCAAGTATTGGGCTTGGCTCATGCCAAAGGTGTATTTCTCCAAGTTGGCACACAATTTTTGTTGCCGAAGGGAGTGAAGGACCTACCGAATGTGTTGCAAGTGTTCTTCCCAAATCTTGTTGAATATGTGGATGTTGTCCAGATAAACCACCATAAACGAGTTGGTGAAGGGCCACAAGATGCCATCCATTAGCCTCATAAAAGTAGCAGCAACATTTGTCAACTCAAAGGGCATAACCAACCATTCGAAAAGGTCCTCCTTGGATTTAAAGGCGGTCTTCCATACCTCTGTGGGCTTTATTGGAACATGGTGATAACCAGAATTTCACATAGATCTTGTTGAAATACTTTCCCCCCTTGAGTTGGTCTAACAGGTTTTCAATCTGTGGGATTGGATACCTATTCCTGACGATGATTTTGTTTAGTGCTCGATAATCAATGCAGAGTGTCCATGTCCCATCCTTCTTCTGTACAAGTATAATTAGGCTCTCACAAGGTGAGGAACTTGGTCGGATGTGCCCTTTCTGTAGCAACTCCTGGATTTGCTGCTTGATCTCTTCATTTTCCATAATGGAGCAGTGATATATCGACCTGTTGGGTAGAGGTGCTCTGGGTGTCAGATCGATTGAATGCTTGACCTGACAATGCAAGGGTGCCCCTGTGGGTGAGGAGAAGATGTCCCTATATTCTTCCATGACCGTATCCACCTGCTTCTGTTGCTTGGAGGAAGCCATCCCGGGGGCCATGGATGTGGCTACAACCTTCCCCTTACTTTGAGAATGAATTAGAAAGAAAACAAATTTCCCAGTCTAAGAGATGACCTTACTACATTGATCAGTAGATATCAAAGAGATGGCGGTAGGTGGGGCTACCTCTGGTATCCTGTATAACTTAGTACCCAAATAAATAATAACAGAGCAAGGTGTAGGCTGCTATATAACATGTCGCTTCCATAATTATGGTTGTCCTAATAATACATCACAAAATTCAAGAGGAGCAACATCACAAAGTACTCATCCGTGAAGGGCTTGATGTTGTAGGGCAAGCAACACTGCTGGCTGACGCGAAGATTTCATCCTTGGTGAAGTGACGCAATGGTATATGGTTGTCGATGTGCTGTAGTCGGTAGGCCCAACCACTTCACGACCTTTTCTGAAATGAGGTTCCTTTGGCTCCCGTTGCCGATAATGAACTACATCGGGGAACCTTTCACCCACATTTGTGAGTGCATTAGGCGCTCCCCCTCTTGTGGATATTCATAACCAATCTTCTGGATCTTGGAGGTGGCCACAGTGGCAATGGGCTCCATGTCAATGATCTGCTTCCCTTCGTCATTACCCTTATCAGGTTTTGACTCAGAGTCGAAACATGCGTCAGAGTCACAAGCCTTCAGCTCGGCTACTAGTGAGTGCTTGGCCCAACACTCACCTGTGTTGTGAATGGAGCTCTTATGTAACTCACACCACTTTCCTGTGTCCTTACTTTTCTTCTTGGTGTTGTTATCTTTTTGTGGCTTCGACGGGTTATCCTGGGTCACCCTGCCTTGCCTTTGCCCTTTTCTCTGCAAGTTGGGGGCGCCTTTCCCTTGCTTCGGATTTGCAGATCCAAAGTCTCGTTTTTTTGTTTAAGCTTCTACTCAATCTTGATAGTGTATCAGTACATCGTGCCGAGCAAGGAGATGTCTAGGAACTCCATCTCATCTTGGATGTACCTGTGTAGGCAGTCGCGGTACTTGAGTACCTAATGTTTATTATTGATTGGAGGCTTCTGCGATCTATATTTTGTGTGGTGTTATCTTCCAGAGTCATCACATACATATTTTTATAATCGATGTTTCGAACCATTCTCATAATCCTTGATACCCAACTTCGTGCGAATGGTATGGTAAACTTTTGTATACTCTAACACATCTTGGTCCCTTCCCTGTCACAATGTGGTCCACTTTATGTATTTATCCTCATAGTTCCCAACAGGGTAGTAATGCTCCTTCATGGCGTCCTAGAACGAATCCCAAGTGGGTGCGACCGAAAATAGTGAGGGCATACTTTCATCCTTATGCTCATAGTAGGTTTCGCACCAGTCCTTAACATGGGGGGTGACTTTGAGAAGACAAAAAGTAATATTTTCCCGGTTGGAAAAATCATGAACAAAAAAATATCCTTCTAGCAGACTTAACCATTTATCTACGACACCCGCATCTATCTGACCCTCAAATATGGTAATGTTAAAGATAACTTGTACCTTAAAGGGTGTGGCACTTCCAGAGTAGCTGTTGGAATTAGATGTGTCTCCCTTAGGTAACCGTTATAGGATCTGGGCAAAGTTGTCCATTATCGCATTCGTCTGTCACTCGAGGGCTTCATCGAGCAATATTTTGAAAGGATCTCCTTCCCCCTCGTCTTTATTTTCCCCCCCAAGGGATGTCGTTGGGATTTGCAGGGCATGTCTTGCAAAGGGTCGACCAATTCAAGCCCTAACTCCTTATATCTCAACTTCGTTGGGGACATGCAAAGAAAAATAGAGAAAGAGCAGACCTCTTTGATACCACTGATATAAGTTTAAACAAGAATGCAACAAATTACAGATATAACCATAAATACAAATATGCAACATAAATAACACTTCATTTCATTAATATCAAATACTGAAATATGCTTACAAACATAATGGAAATAAGACAAGCTCGAGCGATGGTAGCCTGTCTTTGATAAGAGATGTGGCAGCTACATGCCTCTCAAATGTGTTACAATGAGGCTCAAGGGCCTATTTATTATTGAAAAGCAAGAGAAAACCCTAAACAACCAAAACCCTAACCCCGGAAGATGTAACGCCAAGAGTCTGTGGGCCTCATTGGGTATCCAATTTCCCGGGGTCATAACTTGGTAATATTATCTCCATTTGGTGCATATGATACCTTGTTGGAAAGGTCTCTCAAAGTCCTATAGTATTTTTCATAGGCCCTATAATGAACCTCAAAAAAGCATCGTTTATGGGGTCAAAACTGCTTCGCAATTTCAGGACCCGAAAAATTGCTAAAAATAGTAAATGCTGAAATAAACAAGGAAACAAATGAAACTAACTGGAGGTCTACGAGGGATAAGTGGGTGGCCACCAATATCAACCTAGATCAACTTCTCCACTTATTAATTCACTGTCGCCATGGTACTCCTAGGGAGAAATTTTATATTATTATTATTAATCCATCAATTTTCAGGTTTCACCTATTATTTCTTTAGGTTTCTCATTTATGATGATAACTGAAGGTCCTCCTTCCAAAGATCAAATCAGGTGGAAGACAATTCACAAAGGAACAATGATTTTTGCAAGGGTTTCTAACTCTGTACACAGATCTACAGAATTTTTTCCACCGACAGTGGATCTTATTATGGGATTCACAATTTTTTGTTTGGTTCAGATTTATGCAAATGGAAAGTCAAGGGATGGGATCCTGTAAAGTTGATTTCTCTCGGCAAAAAAAAGATCTGGTGGGTTAGTTGAACAAATACTTAAGCACTTGTTATTTTGGATTGATTGCGCTTCTAACAAAGTGGATCTATGGACAAATACATTAATTTTTTGTTGGATATGGTCATGTTATTTCGATTGTAGGATCGAAGGCTTCGCGGTGGATGTTTTGCTCGTTATCTCATATGGATATAGGGCTAAGGGTCGTGATCTGGTGTTTCTATAACCAACATATCTGCCAGAGAAGTGATGTAGTGCATGTGACTACTATCGAAGGATTGTACAATAATATCCTTCGATGAAATACCTAGTTTGAACAAAGCGTCTGAGAGAATTTGTAGCCACAAAGAGTAATGTCTTGGTTTCAATTGAGCCTTCATTAAATTCGAAGGAAAATATATTTTTAGAAACCTTGGACACAAAAATTGAATCAACCTCCCATCATAGATCATGTGGATCACGTCTAGTCAAAAGCACATGGGGTTTATTTAGATCTGCAGATTTTGGGAATCGAATGAAGTGTAGTTCAAGCGCTTTTAGTGTCTAGGAGGCTCTCAACTCCTTTCTCATCCAGTATTTGGAAAATTTATCTTGGATCCCAACTCCACCCTTGAATTTTCAGGTCATGATAAAAAAGGGGATGGATCTTGGATGCCAAACCCCAGATCTGCTTGAAGGAGTTCTGCTCAATTTTTTTTTATCAAATCACTAAAAGAGAAATATGTATACATGAGGGTCTAGATTTGGGGTTGGGTTCAAACCCTTAAGCAAAAGATTCAAGAATATATGGGTATTTGAGAAAGCCTCCAAAATTTGATTTATGCATGGAAATCGTTGCAAGAGGACTAAAAGTTGCGGGACTATGGAATTGTACACGATGCAACCGTTATACTTAACATGAGACTACTTGGAGGATGTCCTGGATCCAACTCCAAAGGCTTAGTTTCTTCCAATGATGTGGTTAAAGGAAGGACTGGTCCACACAAAAAAACACTCACGCAATCTTCTGGGTCCCTATATTGTGGAGCTGATGAATCAAGCGTCGACTTTGACAGTCAACTTGCCAGAGGTCAATGAGCTCTACTCATATTTCCATGCAAGAGAAGTTATATGCAAATTTAATGGTTTTTGGCCCAAGTTAGAGACTTTACATTGATGGATTTTCTCTACTTAGACTGAAAACTGTGATATTCATCTATGTTATAGGGGATTTTTTATCGTTAGGGGTAATGTTGGTCTATTCATGATACCATGGTTTCCGGGCTTTGATACAAATTCCATGGTGGTCTCCAAAATGTCGGTATGATTCAAATTAGCTAATCTACCCTTGCATTTTTGACATCCCAAAGTATAAGAATGGATAGGAAATTCTTTGGGGAAGTTCCTAAAGGTTGATGCAGATAGAGTCGCAAAAGGAATTTTGACATTTTCCAGGATCTGTGTAGAGGTATACCTTAGTAAGGGTTTACCTGATTGCATTATTTTGATTCATAACAATTTGCAGTGGTCCCAACCTCATGACTATGGGAATACAACATTTCTATGCACTACATATCTTCAAACTGATCATCTTCATAACATGTGTCCTCAAGCAAAGAAATACCCTAAAGAAAAAAGAGATAAGGCCAAAGGCCAAAGGGCTGGTAGTTTTTAGAATCATAGGAAGCAGAAGCAGAGGATGAAGAAATCCAAGAGAACACTTCAAACATCGCTGAAAAGAATTCCCAGGATATCACATAGAAGAATGGGGTCAAGCAGTATACTTTGTTAGTTCCAATTGCTTCAGTTCAGCACCAACAACAAATTGAGAAGGTTCCATTTGAAAAAGAAGCAAGTGGCACTGAACAAATTCATGCTTCAAAAATTTTAGATTCTGATAAATAAATTTTTGTAAATGTTAAAGAAAATCAAATGACTATATTATCTTCCACTCCCAACTTTGGTGGTTGGCAGAAAGTTGAAAAAATATGGTAGAAAAGAGTAGATTAGTGTTATTTCTATTGTGATTTTTTTCTTTTTCTTGGGTACTAGGATCCACTAGTTTTATCATATGCTTTTTAGCAATTGCAATATGTAATTTTGTTATTCATGAATAAAATTGTGATTTTTTATTAGGAAAAAATTAAACCATTAATTTCGATATATTAAATATTATTTCACTTACCACATAATTACACATTAGGGTCATATGCTCCTAGGGGCTATTGCATTCCTCCCCTCCTCTTTCTAGTTAATCAAACAATGTCTTCATTCTTCAACTACACTTTTAATAATATTCAATGAAATAAATTGCATTTTATAGCCATTTTTATGTAGCAATTATACACAAATTTTCAATATCATAGAGTAGGTATGTATATTCATAACACAAAAATAAGTTTGTGATATTGATCCAATACTAATTTGTATGAATATTTATCTTCTTCACAAGCCTTCTATGAGTAAGAGTTCATCTGTTTATCCTTTCTTACATACCCTCCTTGATACCAACAAACATGTCACACGAATCTCTTACAACATATTCATTTGAGATGCCTCTTCCTTGCCACACTGATCCAGATATTTTACTTCAAGGATGCATACATAATTGCATATAAAGATCATGTAACCAAGTATCTTAAACACATGAGAATGAGCGAAAATCAAAAGAAACCATGAGATCAAAGGCACAAAATGATTTGATTATGGAGTTCACCCAGTGTGGGCTACATCTTCAGGCCTTGCTCAAAGTGGGGAGATCACTTCATTAAATGTTGCAAGATCATGATGAGTGCATGATACATTCTTTGTCATTACAAGGATAAATTCCCTCAACCAGAGTTACATGTCCCTCCACGAGACTTTCTCCTATAGGAACTCTTATTCATATGTGTCCTCCTTCAGCATGACAAGATAATAAATTCTCACATGGCGTGGCATACAAGTATCCTTCAACATAATGGTAACAATGATCTCAACAACAAAAACATCATCTCAGCAAAACAAAAGAAAGACATGGCATCATTGCTTCATATACCTCCATTTTTTGGAATGGTCTTAAAATTCAAAGCTTAACTACAGAAACAAACATCATTGTTGAATTCGTGGTGAAAAATCGTGTCAAACAACTATAAACTGGGCCCCTTTCTGACACTGTCAAAATCTGGACCCTCATGAATCTTGAAGATTTCCCTAAAGATTCCTTCCTAGAAATGGGCAAAGAATCCACTACTTTAATGGAAATTCTGAGTACACTACTGCGCTCCTTGCAAAATTTTGAGAAAAATGACTATAAAGTTGGCATCATTCTGCCTCTGTTAAAAATCAACCTTCAAGGGAATGTTTTAGATTCCTCAAGATTCTGTGAAGATACCTCACTGCTCACTGTCTAAAATTTTGCTGCTCAGATGAGGAAATGGACCACGCCATCAAACACCTGGCGAAATTCTGGTTCATTTGAGTATAAAGTTGACATGATTCCATCATTGTGAAAAATTCCCCTCTAGGGAATCTTTTAGATTCCTCACTGATTCTGCATTGAATATTCTGTGGAATATTCTAGGGAAGATTCTCGTCTCAAAAAATGTGCCCAGGTCGGGTCCCTCCAACGTGGTTCTGTTGCTTGGCGTGGTTCCTCTGAGGCTCGGTCTCTCGTTTGTTCTCTCTCCCCGATTGAATGACAAACATTGATTGCACCAAGAGGCTCATTCTACAGCCTAGTATGATGTGTAAGGATGTTCGTCCGTCATCAAAGTTGAAATTTGCTCATATCGGTTAAAGTATATATTATTTTTTTAAATCTAAAAAAAAAAAAAAAACTATAGAAACAATTTAAATAATGTTGCCTCATAAAAAAAATTGCACGTGAAGAAATTGGATCCCTCTCAGCTCATGTTAGATTTGTATTTAAGATTGATTTATGCTGGCCTTTAAATATTTCTGATAACATATTTACCAACATAGTCTCGTTAGGTTGTTGGTAAACACGTCTGATTGGCTATATATGATTTTACCATACATATGGTTACAACATTTTGTATGTATGCCATTTTAATATGGATCAAACCATATTATAACAATTAACCATATTGTTTCATATATAATAACCACTTTTGATATTATATATAGATTTGGATATTATATGATTATTATAAATATATATATATATATATATATATATTCTTAATATGAATTTTGTTTTATATGGGAATTTAATATTATATTATTTGTCTTTTTTATAGGGTAAAGTAGCCAAATGATGGAAGTGTCATGTGTTAATAGATGATGGGCTAGCATATACCTCGTGGTCCCACCTGCTAACTGGGATGCCATGTGGGACAATTTGTTTGCTTACT
The DNA here is from genome assembly GCA_000404065.3 of Pinus taeda. Taxonomy (NCBI): domain Eukaryota; kingdom Viridiplantae; phylum Streptophyta; class Pinopsida; order Pinales; family Pinaceae; genus Pinus; species Pinus taeda. The sequence continues at coordinate 16,333 of APFE030269919.1, forward strand.
TTTTATAATCAAGCACATTACTTTATGGTAAAAAATAATAACCAATAGATTGTACTAGTAATAATTTATAAGTGCTCTTCGTTGCTTTTATTTACCTGAGTGTTAGGTTGGACGCAAGAAGGTTGTGAAGACGCCAAGCTTGTTCTATGTTCACCACAAATTGATAGTCGTGCTTGTAAGCAAGCTTAAAGTCTTCCTCTGTGGCAGCCTCATTGAATTGTGACCCCCGCAGTTTTGCATGAGAACATGAATTTTTCTCCTTTTGTGATATTAAATTAAAACTGTTAAGAATTTATAATTTGGATGCATTTATTTATTTATTTTCTATACAATTTTTGCGGCCAGTTTTGAGTAACCACCTAGGTCAACATGATGGTCCCCATGTTCGGATATTCTATCCATTGTGGCTTTGGATGTATCTAAGATCCTGTATTGACAATATTGAAAGACTTATTTAGATGTCGCAATGATGATAAAGCATCATAATTACATTATTAAAAGTGCCTCATGCCTTCCTAGTTCAGGTGGTGTCTTCCCTTGTTTTCAAAGCCCCTTCTCCTTTGCATCTTCCATGAGGGATTTCCACTCCCTCTTTGGAACTGTTGTTGGGTGCTCATAGTTAGGGTTCTTGTCCAAGTGAACCCTATATTGGTCTCGCAAATGTTTTATATATAAGCATTCATTCGAGGTAATTCCAATTTTGTTGAAGGTACCCCCCACCGAACAAGCCAACCATCTTGTTCATAAGTTCATCCTTCAACTTAGAACTTTGGGATTTGCAGTTTGTGTGGAATGGTGGGCCAAAATATTTCCAAGGTTAGGTCATATAAACGCCTATAGAATGCATTGGTTCCTACAAAACGATATTATCATTAGTTTAAAATAGTCACAATCTATAAGCTAATTTAAATTAGATTGTACTTAATATTTAAAACACTTATTAAATACCTGGAAGTTTCTCTAATTTCATTGGGACATGGTCATCATCTACCAAAAATGTGATTGGTAGTGTTCATGTGCTAGTAACATGGAAAGATCCAGGAAAGCTCACTTCAAATTGTGCGATGGGATCATGCTTTGCATCCATAACATCATGTGCAGATCTTGGTGTATGTTGTTTAGGGGGTACAAATCCTGGCATGTCTGGTTTAGCGAGTGTACCAATCTCACTGACTAGTGTGTCACTTGTAAGCAGAGCATAAACGCTACTACCAATATCAGCCCCCATAGTCGCAGCATGAGGATCGTACTCTGTAGAAAATTCTTGTAAAATAAAGAGGTTTTTTTTTTTTTTTTTTTTTTTTTGTTAAGGACGATATAAGTAAAAACATAAATAAATAAATGGGATAATTAAATGAGTTTCTCATCATAGTTGGCCCATCATGGTTTTGATTTGGCCTCTTATATCTTTTGTCTTTAGCCTAATCATAATTAAAGAATTGAGTTTCTTGTTTGATTTCATTTGAAGCTTCTTTATTGTTTCATCACTAAGCACTTCCCCAGGAGCACTTGTGGACTGCTCTAAGGTTGGTGCCTTCCCCTTGTCACCTTGTTTATCAAATAAGTGTAATTTGTAATTTTATTCCACCATCCTCGGCTATAAACATTCAAAGATTTGAATTTGATGAAACATTTTAGATCAATAAAATTTTCCATTTTTTGCATAATAGGGGAAGTTTAGCTAGTTAAATACTTGTTCGCAAATATTATGATATCTTGAAAGTTCATTATGACAAATTAAAAAAAAAAAAAAAAAAATCAGTCAATTCATCCACAATTATTCATCATTATATTAATAAGAAAACCATTACTGACATAATTCTAAATTTATATAGAAACTCCACATTATATCTCGGGCACTTGTATCAAAGAAAGAAAAAAATGTTTTTATATGGAAGTCTAGTGTTACCTCAGGTCTAAAATTGAAGTAAGTGCTATAGCATATCTTGGAAAGGATGAAAGGCTAGAAGAGCCCTAAAGAGAACGCAACATCTTTATTAAGGCATCATGGATAGAAGCATATGATAGTAGCATGTTTTAAAGAATACTTGGTAGAATTTCTTAAAATCATCTAGTCTTTTAAGAATAAAAAGCTTGGGGACCATTTTTCATAATATTCATGCATACATTGAATAACATTATGTTAGAGGAAGTCTTTTTACCAGTATGGATCATCGTGACCCTATAGGAGTCATAATCTTGGAAAGCTCTTAAAAGAGGCATTATGATAGGATCAATATATATTCCATATTGTATAGAAACAATACCTTGGAAGGGATGAAGGAATGCATTCGGTCAAGTTGCAAGCCCGTTGTAGGATACAAATAATTAGATGATTGTGTGAAAGATTAAGAATGCATGTTTAAAGTAACCTTTGGAATATAGGATTCAAATAATCCTGCAAGGAAGGTTGGTCATATTCATAGTGGATATTTCATTTAGTTATATGATGCCTAAAAAGATGAATTTGACTTACTCTAGAATGGATACAATTCTAAGACTTTATCGCTAGAATAAATCTCATGGTTATATTATTTTACATACAATTACATTGATGTTTACCAGTTGAGAGGTCGATGCCCTTTGACCTTAATCAACCTATCACAATATTATAACCATGACGTATTAAAATGTTTCCTTAACTTACAAGATGTGTGACAATATATTGTAGTAAATGATAATCATAACATATAATAGGCATTGCTTACAAGTTGGGTGAAATACCACCCCCATAATAGCAACATTTGTATCTATTTGATTCAAATTGTAATCAATGAGCAACTTTTCCCCTCCATCTATGGATTTCACATCACATACAAATACATAGTTTCCTTCACATCCCTCGAATATGCAATTGGGTTGCTTAGTTGTGGTCACGGTTGTGTACTATTTATAAACCCTACAATATTCCCTATTGCTTTTGGCCTTCCATCAATATATATAGTTGCGCCTTTATTTTGATCATTGTCTTTTAGTTTGATATAATTTGCGGCCATGCCATATCTTCGCATATTTTTGGTATATTGGACTTGCCATACCCAATCATTATAGATGTAACAAGGTCCGACATACTCCATCAATTTAGTTCATTTATTGTAACATACATTTACACCATACATGGAAAATAGCCCCAAACCATGTAATGACGATGGGGCTATGCGGCATATCCTTTCATTGACAGAAAAATCAATGTTTATTTCGTGAATATCCTTTGGTACCATTGTTTCACTATATGTTTGTACCTCAAGGGAACATCCATGTCATCTATGCTCTCATCATCATAAGAACATGACCCCCTTTTAGCGAGAAAAATTCCATGCATCTATGGAATTTTCTTCTAATCTTTTCACCTCTAGTTGATCTTCACTTGCTAGATGATGTAGTAGATGTTTGGTCAATTTCTTCTATCCTACATGAACTTTTGTCACTTGACGAAGATAGATATGACAAATACATGTTTGGTTGAAATTCCTATAACACACCATCAAATGACATAAACTACTAGCGAGTGTCATAAGGGATGTTGAGAAACATCTTGACGAAACCACAAGAACATTATAATAGTACAAGTGAGTTACAAGGAATTTCCAAGTGAGTTAAAAGTGATTTATAAGGAAATGTTTGCAATGAGTGCAAAAATTATGGTATAAAATGTTGCAAAATACGCCTTAATCAATCCACGAATTGTCTGAAATGTTCGCTAGAAACGTCTACCACGAAATCCATGAATTTAAAACGGTTATCTGTAAAAAAACACTTCTAAAATCCCCATAAATATATGCAAATATGATATTTCAAAATTGAAAAAAAATCCTTGAGAGACACATTTGCATCCCTCAATTTTCTCAAGCAGTAAGGGTGTCTAAAAAAGTCCTCATTTCTGGTTTTCAATTCCCCAAATGGGAATTTGATTATTGGTTCTAATACCAAGCTAATATGTGAGGAAATGATCAACAAAAGAACATAAACTTCAATATTGGCTCTAATACCAAGCTAATATGTGAAGAGATCATTAGCCAAGCACGAGATAGTAGAATAAATCATCGAAGGAAAAACATTAGTTTTTTATTTATTTGTAGGTTTTACTTACATGGGAGATGAGATGATCCATTATGAGTGTTTGGCTTTATTGTTTAACTAACAAAGGTGTTAGAACATACAACTTCTTTTTCTAATTATCCTTTTCCATGTTAATAGTAAGATTGGGGTCCTGAAATAACATTATTATGCTGGTTTAAGTTGGAGTTGCCTTTTAATTTGGCAGCGCTCATGTTAATGATATAAGAAATTTATAGTTTCCTTTTAATTTTGAAATGCTCATTTTAATGATAGAAGAAGAAGGTGTTACCAAATCAAAAGGTAGTGAATGGTACCCTTGATGAAAACAAAAGTGTTTCCAAATCAACAAACACCTCACAATACATATCATTTCAATAGGCGGCGCTACCAAAATAAAAGCCATGTGTTTCAATGATTTTGACTGGTAAAATGGACTGCCAGCAAGTAACAATGAATACCAAAGTTAATTGGAGTATGATGAATGCGTAAGGTAGCATAACAATCACCATCAGTTTTTATTTTGACCTGTCACCTAAGGGTTTAATATTTTTAAGACCAAGGAGGAGAGGTGGAGAATCATTACTGTTGCCTATGGGAACCCATGAGAAGGTCTAAGGAGAATATAAGAGCCCATCGAAAAAGGGAGAAGACCTAGAAATAGCGAGGAAGAAGTTAGCTAAAGCTTTGTTGGTTATCAATCACCTTGAATAGTGCTATGGGTGTCATGACTAGGATGATTTTTAACCAAGAATGGGCCTCAAAATCTAACCAAGGTTTGTGGAGGACACTAAGGGAATTTTACCCTAAATGGTGCTTCTTATGTTCAATCACCATTAAAAACACATCCAATCCACAAAACATTCCCTCCCTTTGGTAACTTTCAGTTATGAGTGGTTTACTAGGGGGAATTTTGACATTAGTGATAACACTAATGGGCCTTTTGGTCTTAACAATGATCAAGGAAGGTCTTGCTGTTGTAACAATGACCCTCCAAAAAATTTCCTATGTTAATTTTGGAGCCTATACTAACTGTTGTTTCAATCCCCCTTGTGTCGTCATGTGGTTTGATTTTTTATTTGTGTATTTTCTCCTAATGTCGCATCCTCCTAAGTCAATGTTTCTTAAGCATCGTTACTTAACCATTAGAAGCATTTGAGTTAGTAATTTTATGGTTAGGTGAACTCACAATTATTCTTAACTTATAAACTTTCCTTCTTGCCATGCACACACTTTAAAAAGAACACAAAAGCAAGAAAAGCAAACAAAAAGCAAGAAAATCACTTACAAAAGCAAGAGTGCACTTTAAGTTGACGAAGACATGCACTTGATTTGAGCGCACTCCTTTGGGAAGAAGGAGCGCACCCTAATTGAGCGCATTCATTTAGGCTAAGCAAGTGCACCCTACCTAGGCACACTCAATCATGTCAAAGACATGCGCCCTGTCCAGTTGCATGCATGTGCCAACTCGTTTCATGAGGGCGCACTCCCATAAAATAGGATCCCCCTTAAATCCCCTTAACTAACCCTTTCATGTGACAAGAAGTGGCACTCATGCATGAATCAATTTTGAATGTTTATTTTTTAAAATAAACTCAGTTAATCATTATTTTCATAACCATTTCATCTGATTTGAGCACACAACTCAGGAATCAAGAAGCCCTTCATCAACCAATGTAGAAAATAAGTTTGCATGCTCAATATTTTCATTGTTTTCATGATTTCATTGTCAAATCTTGCTTTGCTTGTTGTCGATCACTTGTTTTGCAATTTGTTTGCTGAATCATCATATTGAAAGTATTAGTCCATTGTCTCATGCAAGAAACTCTTCACATTCTTGAAACCTTCCATCTTCCACCATGCATGTGACAACAACTATAAATCCTTACAGATCATTCTCCTCCTCATTTTATCGTCGAATTCTATTGTTTAAACATGTTCCTAAGAATCTAATGGGTAGAATGCACTTCTTGAGCTCGAGGCTCCATAAGCCTCGAAAATTGCGCCTTGTGTGACCAAGTTTTCTTCCTAAGTGTATGAGTGCATCATGAAGGCATGAAGCCTTTCCCCTTTCCCTTCGGAGTTCTACAGTGTGCCATCTTTTCCGTAGATCACATGAGTGCATCATGAAGTAGCATTTCATTCAGCCCTTCGGCATGCAATAGTGCACCCTCCTTTTCCTTGGACGCATAGGCCCATTATGAAGACCCGAAGGTTTGTTTCCCTCATCCTTTGTCCCTTCGGAGTGTAACAATGTGCCCTCCTTGTCTCCTTGAGCAAATGGGTGCATAAGGAAGATTGGAAGGCTAATCTTTCCACCCCTTCGATTCTTCAGGGTGCGACAATGCTCCCTTGTTAAATTTTCCTCCTTTCTTGAGTGCATGAGCACACTATGAAGCCCCAAATGACCATGCATGTCCGCTTCATGCTTTGAAAGTGCAACCTCTTAGTTTTCATGTGTATTTTCTCTTGCATGCAAGTTATTTTGCATTGTCGTTCACATATTTTCATGCTTAATCACATGTGATGACTCTTTATACGTGATTTACAAGCATTGTTGCATAATTAGTTGTTTTAAGTTGATATTTTCGTTATGAGTGTGATTCAAAAAATAGTTGTTTGTACCACAAGTATTGGCACGTTGTCATCATCTATCAGAGACATGCCACCTCGTAAAGTAGTATCTAAAGAAATTTCACAAGCAAGCAGTGATGGGCCTGTCAAATTTGCAAATCCAAGCATTCCTATATATGCAAACACTAAGTGTTGTATTGACAAGACTACAAAGGTCACCCGGAGGAGGGTCTACAACAAGTTCATGTAGGAGAAGTTTCTTAAGGACTTGGAAGATGTGCATGCATACATCAACATTAATAAATCCAGGATGCACAGGATCACATACACATTGTTAGTCATGCCATGTGCATAAGCTATTGAATGGATAATTACATATATGGATGACTCTCACCTTATGCTTCACAATGAGAGTGGCAGTAAGCTCGCCACCTGTTATGGTGAGGATATGCAGACATATTATAGGATGCTCAAGCTTAATGAATATGCAAATGAAAAATTCTACATGAGGTGCTACTCTTGACACAAGCGATGCTATCAAATCATGGTGTCGAGAACCTACCAAGTTTCACCATCGCCCATCTACAGTGTATCTGACGAAGATTCTTAGATATGTCTATTAGTACCTGATAACCATGTATTGTTGGTTATGTGGGCTTAAGAATGCTGAGGTTTTCCAAGAAAATTGGATATATACACTCAATTTGGTGGTGACGGATGGTAGAGCTTTCAATTGCACAGATATGTTATCATTAGAATTGCAATGTTAGGTGGGGTAGCCAAAGCTTTATAGGAAAACCAAGCACTAGAGTTTTACATGTCTACATTTCTCCTGGATGGAATCTCTGCATGGTGGTGTGTTCCCAAAATTTTATTGGAACTGGACTCCTAAAGAGAATTTCCCAGTTTATTTCCAATGCAGGGTGTCATAAAAAAAAACTTCAGAGGCGCATATGAAAGATTGGCCAAACACTTCTTTGTAGTCGTCTTTCATATGATATTTGACATTGATCCACCATCCATGATTGATCAAGTGAGGGAGTCACTTCAAGATATCGTGCACTGGTTTTCATCTCTCAAGGGTACATACATCAGATTCTTCGGATGTCAAACAACCCCTCATCTTATGCCATGATATGTGACTAATAAAGTGGTCATGCAAGAAGTTGCAAATCAGGTGGACAAGGGATTATCAATAATTCTTCATAGTTGGAAGAAATCCCCTTGGCCTATGTTTCCAATGAGGATTGGATTGTATGAATTAAAGAGTCATAAGGCTATGAAAATAGATATACAAGAGTTGGGCAACCTACACTTCGCCCCCAAATATTTCCATTGATATGATCCTAGGCAAATTGTCAGGCAACCTTGTCAAAGGATCGCTCACAATCATGGGTACTCATCTATATCTACAACATAAGATGAGAAGATAAAGAACTGGTACAATGCCATAATGAAGACACATCCAACCAAGGAGACTAGTCCACTCCACGATCTACCAACTTGGGACTTGCAGGATCAAGATTAGGAGGAAATAATACCTCAAGCAAAGGAGATAGTGCTCGAGGAAAGGATTTGGTATTCACTAGGTGAGAGCAACATAAAATGGAAGGTTGGTCCTTTAAACATAACAGCTATTCAAGCAGAGTTGGAGAGGAGAGAAGGAGAAGAAGAAGAAGAAGAAGAAGAGATCAAGAAGAAAGATGATTTGTTGGAGAAGCAATAGGTAGAAGAAGAAGAGCACTAGAGGAAGTAGTAGGAGGAGGAAGCAACACAGAGGTTGTAAGAAGAACAATTGACTCAGGAGCTGGAAGAGGAGTAGTTTGAGGAAGAAGACACAATCAAAATCATGGAGGAGGAGTTAGGTAGTCTAGAAGAAAAACCACTCACAGGGGGTCAGCTTCCATTTGTAGAGATGGGAATTACACCTCCACTATCAAATAGAGTCAGAGATGTTTGCAATGTAATGTTTGATGAGATAAAGAAGAGGATTGTGCAGCAAAGGCATAAATACTTTCCTAATGATCTCTGGAATCCATTCTCAGTTGCTACAAAGAAGATGATAACCTCTAACACCAGAACGAATCCTAGGGCAGTCATGGCGGAAAATGTTGCATTCACTACAACGACACATGAAAACTTAGAGTCCTTATTGAATGAGAATGTCAGGTTGAGAAGAGAATTGGCTATGGTAAAGAAACAAGTAGAACATCTTGCAGTGGAGAACCAATGAATGTCATCAAAGAACTTCAGTACTGCAGAATGGCAGTCAACCATGCTAGAAGAGTTGATTCGAATCGGATCCATGAACGATTTTCAAAGAACCTTGACTATATCGCGACGAAAAAAATCTCTAATGAAATCCAGAACAACATCAAAAAACACCCTGACCCAGTGGCCATGGCAACCAACGCGGAATGACGAGGACCTCGGTCAAAGCGCGCTGAATGACGCCCATGGATACTGCGCAGGAGGTCAAAGCAGCCCCTGGGAGCTTCGGATCGGGAAAAGGAGGCGATTTTGATGCGCGCTTAGCGCTAATCACGCATCGCTGGGAAAACGAGGCTAAAATGGAAAAGCCTTAAGCACTCGGTCGCGTTGGGAGCCGGAGAACCGCGGATGGAGAAGCAAAAGCACTAAAGGACAAAGGCGGGACCTGCGCTTTGGAAAACCGACAGTATTGATCGGGGTGCCCTTGAACGGTAAGAGGTTTTGGAGGAGAGCAGAGCGATCCCACTCAGCGATCGACGCGTGGCAGCGGAGGCGAGAGAAAAACCGTCGTGATCGCGTGCTATCGGTCGAGCAAGTCAATCGCGATCGACGTGCGTATGACGCCGGATCTTGAGGAGCCCAGATTGGACGTTTGAGATTGCGCCCAATAGAAAGAAGTGGAATCGACAGGGAATTAAGCCGCGTTCTAAAGGGATTTCGAATCCGTTTAACCGCCACGGTGGAGAAAGAACATATCCATGACATAACTGAAGAAATGAACTGACGAAGCATGCTGGAACCAGTTAGATGGAGACACGTGGCCACTTCCCGAGCATTCATGCTGACGCTGAACAAGGAACTCCCAGCGCAGTTGCAGAAGGTGAATCGATGCAGGGGGAAGAGGAACCAAACAGGCATAGGGACCAAATGATTAAAACCATGAACAGAGACAGTCGAATGAAAGAGGAAAAAAGGGGGAACCCAAATTGAGAGGAGTCCAAGCGACCGAGAGAGACAGTGAAGAGTAAACCCTGAGAGGGGGACTGAACACAGAGAACAGTAAAGCCAAGCAGAGGAGACAGAGGGTTGAGCTGACCACAGGCAGCGTCGAGCACCAGAGAGCTTGAAGATTCAACCCTTCCCATAGAGGAATCTGTCCGGATTGAGCATCATATTTGGCTCTTTCCATTGTAGACCAAGGTTCACGGAGTTGGTAGGAAGAAAAAGAGTCTATGAACTCCGAGTGGCTTAGGGAATCCAAGAACCACCCTGCCAAGCAAAATCTGCTATAAGACACAATAAAACAAGGCCACCACTGAAGCTGGACTGGAGACGTAGCCCTGGAGAATAGGGTGAACTCCTTATTAAAAACTGTTTGTGTCTTTGTGTTGCTTACTGTATTCCTCTGTTGTCTTTTCACTTATTTTATGTGTATTGGCAATCTGATCGATTCGTTGTTTCAATAACACATAACACGCACACCAGCACAAGAGTCTGTAATACCTTTGGTTTAATAAATCTTTAACTGATGGCACTCATAGGGTGATTATCAGATCAAGTGGTATCAGAGCTCTAGGCTGTAAGGTTAGACAAGCTTGTGTTGGGTTAGATGTGAATGCTCACTAGATCAAAGCTCAAACTAGGAGAAGGAGAGTTGGTGGAAACTAATCCTGAAATTGGGAGAGTCTACTCTCGGAAGACAATGTCAGAAGAAGGTTCTGTAGGGCCAGATCCTCAATTCATAGAAAGTTTCCTAGCTATAAAGTCTATGGTAGAAGAAATGTATAAGGAATTTAGAAAGCATAAGGATGAAGATTCATTAGGCTCTAAACAAGATAAAGAAGAAGATAAATCTCATTCCCATGACCACTCCAAAGGAAAGGGGAAAGAGGAAAGCTTTCCTACACCTCCTAATAGCCCTGTGCATAATAAGAAAGCATCTTTGATTAAACTAGATGTTAAATTTGATTTGCCTATATATGATGGAGAGCTAAATGCTCAAAAGTTGGACAATTGGATTAGACAAATTGATGTGTATTGCAGAGTACAGAACATAGACTTAGACAAGAGTAAGATTCAGCTGGCAAGCCTACGCCTAGGAGGCACTGCCTTGGTTTGGTGGGAAGGCAGAACCCAAGCTGATATGAAAAGACATGGTAAGACCATCTCTGTGTGGAGTGAATTTGTTGCTGCAATAAAAAAGCAGTTCTATCCATTGGCCGACATGCAACAAGCCATGATGAGTTGGCAAACTCTTCGGCAATTGAAAGGGCAAAGTGTACAAGGGTATACTCAAGAGTTCAGAAAGAGAGCATTGATGTTGGGTATCTCA